>BJBW01002000.1:315043-348008 GCA_004320125.1 Scolopax mira
GAGTGCTTGTGGATGAGAAGCTCAACATGAGCCGGCAGTGTGCGCTGGCAGCCCAGAGAGCCAACCGTGTCCTGGGCTGCATCAAGAGGACTGTGGCCAGCAGGTCTCAGGAGGTGATTCTACCCCTCTACACTGTACTCGTGAGACCCCACCTGGAGTATTGTGTCCAGCTTTGGAGTCCTCAAGACAGGAAGGACATGGACCTGTTGGAACAGGTCCAGCGGAGGGCCATGAGGATGATCAGAGGAATGGAGCACCTCTCCTGTGAGGACAGGCTGAGAAAGCTGGGGTTGTTCAGCCTGAAGAAGGGAAGGCTCCGGGGAGACCTTGTAGCAGCCTATCAATATCTGAAGGGAGCCTATAGAAGAGCCAGAGAGGGACTGTTTACAAGGAAGTGTAGTGACAGGACAAGGGGCAACGGTTTTAAATTGGAAGAGGGGAGATTTAGATTAGACACCAGAAAGAAAGACTTTACAGTAAGGGTGGTGAGACACTGGAACAGGTTGCCCAGGGAAGTTGTAGATGCCCCATCCCTGGAGGTGTTCAAGGCCAGGCTGGAGGGGGCTTTGAGCAACCTGCTCTAGTGGGAGGTGTCCCTGCCCATGGCAGGGGGATTGGAACTTTATGACCTTTAGGGTTCCTTCCAACTCAAACAATTCTATGATTCTATATAGAAAGACAATGAAGAAAATCAGGTTTGTCCATTTAAGTCTACCTCTCATTGATATTAGCCATTTAACTTTCAGCAGAAGTCCACACATTGACTTAAGATAGGATGTCAATATAGAAAAAAAAAAATGTTTTAAAAGAGATTAGCTTGTTGGTCCCATATCCCCATCCTCTCTCCCAGAGATGCAAGTTCAAAGGTAGCAGACCAATACAGAGGCCTTATTTCTCCTTGGGATCAAAAATGCTAGGATTTGACAGTATCTGTATTTAAAAGACGTTAAGAATCAGACTACTTCTTTCTTTCCGTTTTAATGTACAGTGCTTATCACCACAATATACAACTAGCCAAGTATAAGCAATTTATCCATTGTAGCAGCAGTATGCTTCTTTAAAAAGATGATTGTCCTCTTTCTTGCAAGAAAGACGGATCAAACATCCAGGCTGATTTTTCACAGTTGTGTTGGTTGCCTTTTCCCCCTGCCCCCAATCCAATGTATTGCTGTCAGCAGATTCTAGCAAGGCAAGACAGAGATGAGCTGGAGGGGCTGCTTTCTTCTTCCTCTTCGAAAAGCATGGATATAATTCGAGGTGGTTATTAATCTATTTTGAATTTTCTCTCTTGTGAGAGAGACAAAGAATAGCATTTTGCCACTCTTCATATTCAGATGGGCTAGCACTAGAGCAAATGATATTCAACATTCTATCTATGTTGTTGGTCTCAGACAAAGCTGGGTCTCGGGCTCACTGTTGTAGATGAGAGCTCACCAAACCCAACAGGGAAAGCCAGCAGGTGGTGTAAGTGCAAAAGTTAGCTGACTGTTCTTCCTCAACATGGCAATTTGAAAGTTCTGCTGGGTTCTTAAGTGTTCTTGGGGAGACTTAGTAGGCTGTAGTGTATAATTTATTTTTTTTTTCCCTCTCCCTGCCTCATTTTGGCTGCATAACTGTGGAAAGGTTCAGTTCTGGTGCTTACAGTTAAATCTAGTCATTTAATTTCCCGACACTGAAATATTTTTCCCATTACATATTTGAAAATAAGCCAGAAATCGTGCAGGATCTACCTGTACTTTGTTCCCAATTCATTCTTAGCAGAGATCTTAGCTACATTTAACCTTGTGATTCTTACACACTACTGATTTCTGCTTCTTTTCCGTGCCTGCATAGATCAACATAATTTTTTAAGGCTTGTAGTAATAATGCAAGCTTGGTGCTGGAAGCATTTTCTGTGTAGAAAAGCTCTTGTATTCAGGGATTCACCTCCTAATCAGTAAAACTAGCACAAATTAGAGCTTCCTCCCTCAGAGTTGATAAATTTGTTCCAAAAAGCTTTTACCCTGCAAATATCAGCATGGTAACTGCTTACAGAGGATAAGGAGTTTTTCATTGAAAACTTAGGGATGAAGACTGTGAGGGTCCAGATTCAGACAGCCCTAGGCCTCAATTTTCAGAGACAGTTGGTCACTGAGAAACTTAAGACTTGAGTGTCAGTCAAGCTATAAGAATCCGGTTCAAGTTTTCTAATTACTGTGAATTTTTTTTTTTTTATTAACACTAAATCATTTTGTTAGCCTTTTCTATATTACGAGTATATAAGCTTCAGCATTTTAACATAAGTAAAGAAAACCAAACTTCCATGGCATAGCTCATATCTACCTTAACACATATAGTTCTATCACTTTTTCTTTAATTTTTCTGAAACATTTACATAAAGATCATCAGGGACCTCTGCCTAGGAGACAAGATACACAAAACACTTGGACAGTTAATTCTTACATAGGAACCTAACTTGATATTGATCACATACGAAGCTTAGCACTTGCTTACAAGTTAAGCAGTTGAATAGTTTTTGTAAGTCTTGTCCTGGGTCCTTTATAACTACAAACATCTGCAGCCAAGGACTGTAAAGTGAAGCCCAAGGTCACCAAGCAGGTCAGTATCAGACAGAAGTGAAGTGAGGTCTTGATTTCCCAACCCTTTGTCCATCTTCTGCTGAAATCATGAATGTCCTCAATACTTCAACAAATGTCAAATCTTTTCTGGATGTTCCTCCTTTATTTATATCAAGGATGCAGCAATTCAACAAAATTCAATAATTAATCATACAGCATAGGGAGGGAGGTTGAGTACATTTTTGTATTCCTAAACTGTCAACTTTGTGTCTGTTTGCATCTCCCATTATAAACATAGTGAAGGGGAGCATTCAGCGTATGTCTGTTAGTATATATGTTACGTGTGGGATTCTCTTGATACTTACAGTCTCTTCAGCCTCTTCATGTTAAACACAAATAATTTTAGTTGTTTCACACTGGCTCTGTTCTTGTTATGTCTTTCTCAGTGATCAGAACTGAACATGTTATTCAAGTGATGTCATACCATTGATCTATATACCACATTATAATCATTATAATGCTCACCTTATAGTATCATTAGATACACTCAATACTATTTTCTACCCCATCCCTCAATACAGCTTAACATTTTGTTTGCTTTTATGTTTAGTGTTGCACACTAAAGCAAAGATTTTCACTGAGCTGCCCAGAGTAACACCCAGGTATATTTCCTCTAGGTTATAGTTAATTTAGAACCCAGCAATGTGTATGAGTAGCTTAAATTGTTTTTTCCAATGCGCACTACGTTTCATCTGTCAGCAATGAATCATTTGCCATTACGCTGCCTGTTAGCTCAGTAAGGGGCCTCAGAAGTCCCCCACAGTTTCTTCTAATCTCTACAAAACTAAGCAGAAGTGAGCTTCTTCCATATTTCATTCCCTTTTTAAAAGTCTCATATATGTATTAAGTTTTCCTCAAAAAAATTTCTAATGTGGGATATTCTCAGAAACTTTTGACCATCAGAAACATCACATCATTTTTTCCTCATTCCCATTAATATTTGGTAAAAAATTTCTAAAGAATAGAAAGGCACCATTTTCAAGCATAGGAGTCATTCCTGTTTCTTCTATACATTTAAGTTCTAAGAGACTTCTTTTTATTTCAGAAAAAAATGCTCATGTTTTATTTGAAAGTTGACAAAAACATGTTTTTAAGTTAGTTTTACTCCTACTGTTACTGGTATAGAAGTGAAGGGGTTTTTTTAGCACACTTGGACCCTCATTTTGCCGTTGTTTTGGCAAAGAATAGAAGCAGGAGCAGAAAAAGTCCTCATAGGGCTAAATGCAATCTTTAGTCCATAATTTAAGAGCTCTATATAGGCCTGTAGGTTTCATTCCATTATATTAGAATGAGGGAAAAAAAGCCAGCTGCTGATGCTATAACACCTGCCCCCCACAGGTTGATAGTCCACATCCTCAGTATTTTTTTTGCTGGTGGACTCATGTAGTTACCACTCATCCATTTCCACTGACAGGATGTTCTAGAACAATATGATGCAGGGAGGTCTTATGTAGAGCTCTCAGTCCCTACAGTTTTCCAAACCTCTCATATGAGGGGAGAGGATTGGTCCAGTTTAGCAGGTTTATCTCAATTTTTTTTTTCTTTTTTAAAAAAATTAATAATTTGCCCCAAAACCTTTATGTATGCTTCATACTGTCATTTTGATGTTTCTGTCTCACGAACAAAAAATAAACAGGTAAAAATTCCTTAAGTAATATCTCAACACATGTATTCTATTCATTATAACAATTAAATTTACAGAGGTAGGGAATATGCTTCTGAGAATAAGCTTCCTGAAGTTTGACTTGGGCTGAAGCCAAAACATTTCAGGTTTAGTACTCAAGAGTATTATTTAGAAGATAAACTGCTTGATATCAGATTTTGGGAAAGGTAGAATTAACATCAAGTCTTGTTGCACGGTAATTCATTGGAGGGAACATACAGCGTATTACTTGCTCATATTCACAATAATAATTAAAAAACCTCTGGCTAAGGGAATTTAACTTTAATAAAATGTTTGAAAAATGCTGTTTGGGAGTATTCCATGAAAGGAGAAGTGAGAAATACTCTCCATTTTATTTTTAGATTAGCATACTATTATGCTGCTTCAAAAATTTTTGGAGCACTACACAGTCTTACAAATCTCTCACCATTAAAACTGATTATTCCTATGAACGGCAGACCCCTGTTATTGATCTTGAACTTCTGAGTAACACGAACAGTTCTTGAACAACTGTAATAATTTGTCACAAAATACACTCTCACAGAAAGACTATACTCAACTAAGACTGCTTACAAAAAAACAAACAGCAGCAGCAACATGGAAATACTATTTATTTTTCCTTTGCTTACTTGAAGCCTAAGATTTCGCAGATGCCAAACTTACGCCTGTAGCGCTACATGGTCATGTCATTCCCATACACGGAGTGGTAATTAGAATCAGAGAATTGTCTAGGTTGGAAGGGACCTTAAAGATCATCTGTCCAACCACTGACTTCTAAGTAACAAAAGTTCTCCCTCCTGTTCTACAAGTGTAATTTCCATGATAGGTATGTAAATACAATTTTTATGCAACACTAAGTAACCACATCAACTTGGGGTTTTTTTTGCAGATAAGTGAATGGGAATATTATTCCTTGAAACTACACTATTGTACACATACCTATATTGGGTTGAGCTGAATATATTGCGTTACTTCATCCATGTTTAGAGTACAACATGGTTTAAATTAGTTTTAAAAACAAACAACTAAGAGATCAATCTAAAATTAATGAATTGTACAGGAAACCACAGATATCATTTAGCAGTCAAAAAGGATGATGTTGATATTAAGGAATAAGTGGTCTTGGTAACCAGTGCTCAAATATAGAAACTCATTGCCTATTGCTGACTTGGACTTGATAGACATCTTTTTTGATATGCACCTCATCGTGAGCACTGAGTGAAAACATAAGGTAATCTAAATGTATTAATGGAGAGAAAACAGCTGGTGGCACTGAAAGCCTCTGAGAATACTGCAGTAGAACTTTTTTTTTTATTATTTTTTAAGAAGCATTTCAACTTGCTCAGAAGGGGAGAAGAATAAAAAAGCTTCCCAGCAGTGCCACCTGTTTATTTTAATTTTGACTCCTAGTTATCTGATTCTTATAAGCCCATTTAGGCAGTTTGATTTTATTTTGTGGTTGGTTGTCTGGTTTTTGTTTGCATGGGGATTTTTCGTTTTGTTTTTTAATACTGCTACTGGACAGTGATACTGCATCATATAATATGTCTTGAGTCCCTGCGTTATAATTATATGATTATATTTTGGAAACGTGGCGAGTTTTATATATCTTAAGTTCTCCAAATAAAAGTGACAATAATGGTAAAACTCTAACACTGTAAAGTTCACTGGAAGATGTTCCAAACAGATATCACACAGATATCACTTAGCAAACAAATATTATTTCAGTAACATGCTACTTAGTATGACACCAGTAATTCACAATCACTCTTCCAGTTCTTTGTATTAAACAGACACCATTATTTTATAGCTCTCTCTTCCCAAATTCTGGTGACACAAGAAATATGAATAAGAAATTCTGGTAACAGACAGAATTAGTACATGAAGGAGCGATAAAAGAATTAGGTTATTTATATGGTTAAATATTATTAAATGTATATAAAGAGCAATATTCTCTCTAATTTAATCATAAACAGTTTCATAAATAAGGGAAATCCAGACACTACATCTATCATTCAAGGGTTTAGCATTACTTAGTAAACAATATTATGTTGAACACCGATTTTTACTTCAGTCATAATGCCAAGATGGCTACAGGCACATTTTTGTTTTGGGGAGAAGAATGGCAGAGGAATACTCCATTAAGAGACATCAATTTCATAACAAAAATCTGTGGATATCTGTGGATACCACAAAATTTTGGAAAAATGAATGCTTATCCAGCAGCTCATGCATCTTCTTGATTTCAAAGCCAGTAAGGGCTATTAAAGTAATCTAGCTAACAGCACAATACACTTCTTGGTGCAAGCATAAATGCCCATTATATCTTCAATTTGTCTTTGCTTTCAGTAATCCTCTAGTAAATCACCCTCATAAATAAATAAATAATGTCAGTCCTCAAAATGCTGATATTTCCTGGATCACTATTAGTTAGTAATCAGGAATGCAGAATGTATTTTCTTCTCTGTTTTGATTTTGGTTTTTCAAGGAAAGGATTTGGTCTTGCTTAGTTTTGCAACAGCTTTAAGACAGCTTAGTTCAAGAAACAATCCCCTTCCTTTGAATGTACGCACCAGCCAATATGTTTTTTTACTTTGACAATTCAAATGGTAGTTAAAAAAAAATAATTATATCATATTAGTCAGTGATAAAGTCAAAGAAAAATGTATTTCCACTTAAAAATAGCATGAATAGTCTTCTGAAGTATTTGCTACATTTCTCCTCTTCCATAACAACATAACTTTATCAGATATATTTAGGAACAGGACTCCTGTGTCTTCTCAGCAAGGAATTATTCTGGCTTCATACACACTGTACACGCTATTGAAAATGTTTAATAATAGAAGACCATGCACTTTCATGTAATTCATAATTAGAAGATGACTACAACTGCATTATTTAAAATCAAGCCTTTGTTATCAGCACTAGTTTTAGACAGAAGCTGAGAATCATTTGTGAGCTGTGGCAGACCCAGACTGTTCAAAGCAATTGCTGTTCAGCATGAAAGCTGCAATGGAGGTCACAGAACAGGTCAGGAGGAAAGATAGTGTATCGATTTCACACCAGGAATAGAGGCGAAGCAAGGGCCCACTGTTGCTGCATGTGATGTATTTCACTTCAGTTTAAGGCACATTTCATTCCAATTCAAGAGGGGGTGGGGAGCAAAGGCCGAGTGGATTTCACACTGAATCATGATGAATTCTGGACTCGTGTATTCCAGCAAATATCTCCTTCCTGACATTAAGTATTTCTATAGCAGAGTGAATACAATGGAAATTAGACTGCAATCAGATAGTAGAAGAGGACTCCAGGGGGAAAAAAAAACCAAAACCAAACCACACAACAAAAACCAAAACAACCAAAACCTTTATAAGATCAGATCTATTGCCTACCAGCTTAGTATATACAAATGTTACTCCAAACCCAGAAAACTGCTATAGATGAATTCTACTAATAAAACTGTTCCAATAGTCATGCTGCTGAAGACAACTGTATACAATATTCCAATCGTTATTAAAACAACATTAAGTCACATAAACTTAAGCCAAAAGTCTTCAAAAAACTAAGGGACAAAGTCTGTTCACACAAACCTCCCAGCTACACACACGTGCGTGCTCACTGCAAAGAAAATGCAACTGCTGACAAAATATTTTAAATGCATCAGTATAGTAAACATACAAAAAGGTGGTGTGCAACTGTATTTTGCTTCATTTTATTTTCAAACTGATATTCCAAATAACCCTGCCTACTCCAAAGGATATTAGCTGCTATCCCTAACTGTTTTGTAGAACAGCATGGATGATTATTCCTATTTTGTCACCTAGTAGGAGTAGCCAGCTTCTGATTTCCCTTTTCTTTTAATTAAAAAAAGAAAAAAAAGATCAGTTCTAATGAGTAAAGCATTAAACCTAACTAGAGCTACCTGGATAATAGGCTAGCCTTGTTCAATTTTTTTTTCCCCAACACCGGGAAACTGAATTTCCAGTCCTTTTGCCCAGCATGTTGTAAAATTGTCAACTCCCAAACTGTTGCGATCACATAGAGGGTAATGGTAAAATGGCAAGACCTGTAAGGATAAAGTGCCCCTTCCCTCCCCCAATGTTACTTTGCATAATTTGTTCTCTGAAAAACTGCTGTTCTTTTGAAATGCTCCAACTCAGTTATTCTGCTGATGACAATATTTTACAACTTTTCTAGATCTTTGTACTGGATCCATAACACTAGCAAACTAGCCAGACACTGACATATTTCAGAACAAAAGAGGACTGTATTTGAGACTGCACAGAGATTTCCTATTAAATTATTTATATTAGTTCACTTCCACGTCATTATTTCTTTTCAACTGTTCTAAGGCATCAATGTCAACTTCTTGAACCCTCTCATGAAAGCTTTGCTGTCATCAGGGTCTATTTCAGCATCCTTAATTCTGCATAAGGAATCAGTTACCCAGCAAGTTTCCAATCACAAAGGGCCAGATGCTCCTCTCTGCTACATGCTGGAGCTGGGCAGACGGGCCCCTCACTAAGACAGAGAAGGGCAAAAGGTGGCCGTGCAGTGTGTGTGTGTACTACTGGCCTGCCACAAAACAGCTGAGACTGCTGTGCAAGAAGAGTAAAAAAAAATTCAAACAGTGGCTACAGTTAATAAACTGAAGTGATGGCAGAGATCAGCTACTCCGTGCAGAATGATGCACAAGGAAGTGTCATTAACTTGCACTACAGAATTCCATCATAGTTACTGCTTCTCTCTTCAACTTACATAATGCTGTGGCGTAAATGTATAGAAATCTTACACAGCCTTGAGTGAGGCTTCAAGGGATTAGCACCTGCTGGCTATGGACAAAGTCAAAACCCACTAATGCTATTTGATCTACTGACTCCTGCTGACACCACGCATCATATGATTCTTATCTCTCTGATATGTGGAGTATAGTTAAACTGCCAGTGATGGTTCCTCTCAGGAACATCCAAAAGCATGACGGTGCTTACGATTGTTTCCTAAAGACCATGAACTGTAGAGTAGCTGCAGACTCGGCTCCATAAGCAGAGGCCAAGAGGACAGACACTTCTCTGGCCTCACAGCGCTGGTATCCAGAGCTACCTCTTCCCACTAAGAAGGGACAATGGGAGCATTTTTATTTCACATCTGTTACTGGGTTCCCAGATAGTACTGGCAGCCAAAATAAAGTAATTTTCCCATTTAGAGTTGTACAGAGGATTGCTTTTTTTTTTTTAAACAGACAAGGACCTTAACAAGAGAATGAATCATTAACACAACAGTAGACTGAGCTATTTCAACATGCAGTTTTGAAAAGAGAGCCTGCAAGCCACCCTTATGGAATAAACTGTAAATCCCAAATAGTTAAACAAAACCCAAACACAGTAATTCAAGACAGTCCACAGAGATGAAGATCACTTCATCAGCATGAAATTAGGCCTGATTATACACCAGGCGTAATTTAAATTCCAAGTCTAATCGGAAGTTCAGTGACCTCAGTGACATGGGTCCCTGCTGTTTTATACACTCCCACCCCCACATCCCCCAAAAGCCAGCAGAGCACCTCTGCTTATCTGGGACACACCAGCTGCCATCGAGGGGAAGTGTACAGCTGCAGGACTTGCTTGCCTTAGAATTCGAATTGAGCCCAAGGATTGCACACACCACAGAAAGGTTCATGCCATCCATTGCTGCTACCACAGGCTCCATGACTGGGGAAATGTGTGGCAGGAGCACCAATTGTACCATTAGCTCGAATATTTACTGTGGCGGGGGCTAGAGGCAGGAAGCTGTTGCATTCCCCAAAATTTCTACACCCTGTATTTCTCAGAACATTGTACACACGTTCTACCATTCCCTCAAAGTCCTCCATCACCTGAAGTAACCTGTGATGTCAAAAGAGAAAAAAAAAAGTTTATTAAAGATTTAAAGAAGTTTGAAACCCATGTATAGCTTTCTCTTTGAGAGTGAGGGATAGGAATGAGAAAGAAGAGAGATAAGCAAAGGGGCTTGGGTTAAGTTCAATTAGCAGTAAAGCATGCTCAGGAAAGGTGTACGCATAAAATACAGGCCTCAGGGAATAATGGTGGTAAATAGACAAATTAGACTTCAAAAGTCTTTCTAACCTTTCATATATATAATTTTTTTTTTTTAATATTTACTGAGTGTAAAAGGATCAGCCTTAGATCCTTGCAATGAAAATGATAAATGGTCATGGTGCGCGTGTGTTAATTAATACTAACCCCTCTCTGGATAACCAAAAAAAAAAAAGGGAAAAAACCAAACAGAAGAAAAGCTTAAGCTTTTACAGACTCAATATACATGCTTTTAAGCAAAGGGAGCCTGGCAGGTGGGTGTCTTCCAAGTAAACTCCACTGACGTTTACTTTCTGTACAGAAACAGCCTGAAAAAAATGAAATTCAATCAAGTGCAAAGCATTAAATTGCATCTTCTACTTGTAAGATGCTTTTACCAAAACATTCAGCCACTTCAGCAACAATCTCATCCAAACTACAATATTTGGAGTAAATGGTGTGAATAGAAACTTTTAGTTCTAAACTAGACATTTTCACAGATTGACCTAAAACACAGCGAGCTTCTGCACAGTCTCCCTAGAGGAGATGAAAACTTGCAAGAAGCACACCTTTACAACAGTGCCTCTTAATCCACAACACTTGCGATTTGCTTGGCTTGTTTGTGGCAGGTTTTTTGGGTTTCTTGTTTTTTAAAACCCAATAGATCTCAGTCGTACAAAAATATAACAGCCACAGAGTTCAAGAATTAAAGACTTCCACCCCTGCTGTGACTAATTCAAAAGGAGCAAATTATTGGCCCCTAAAAGCCTAAACAGCAAATATATTTGAGAAGAGTCCAGAGACATTTCTTTCATGTGAACCATTTGCCCAAGTGAGAAAAATTTTCAGAGATAACACTTTTAAACCTCACAAATAATAAGGAGGGCAAAAAAAGTTTTTATTTGTAATCACCTTTTTCAGCTTTACTGAGGTCTGGGTTTTTTCCACTACTTTCCTAACCAGCATTCCAATATTGAATCATTAACAAGATTATTGATAAGTCAGCACTGAACTGAACATATTAAAAAAAAAAAAAAAAAAAAAAATCACAAAAAGCCTCACAAAAAGGACCCACCTCTCAGATTCACATGTAAGCAACTCAAATCCTGGAAAGAAATGTGTGGCCTGACAGTTTGTACTTTCTGTAAAGGATTACTAAGGATTATATGCAATTAGCCATAATTGCACATTATTTTTTGTTCAGTTTTAAAAAAGGAGGATAACAGATACAGATTCTTTATGGTTTCTAATAACATTTTGGCCCCTGAATCTTAACAATACTTTCTAATTTTCACTAAAAAATTATTATGAAAACACTTCTGGGATATCCACCGAGCACAAATAGCAAAACTCACTTCAAAAGTGGTATCAGAACAACTGATCACAAAGACAATGCTGCATTTGCTGTCTGACTTAAAATTAACTGGCTTTCTGTTAATAGAAAGAGCAAACAGAAAGACCAAAACACTCATGGATTTGATGTTTTAGAAAAAGATAATATTTTTAGCATTGTCATTTATTGAAAGCATAGAGGGTACTATTACTCCTTTCAATTCTGAACATTTAAGTATTGCAAATTCAAGGATGAGAAGTTTGTGGAAATGGTTTTGAAAAGATATTTTAGGTCTTCTAGTTCTAGAAGAGGCATTTTTGGATGCCTTGGCAAAAGAGAGCAAAAAAGCAAAGAAAAATAAATGCAGACAACATACTTTTTATGTGATATTAAAGAAAACAACACTGGTTCAAAGAAAAAAAGCAGCATATCTTTCACATTTTATGCCCTAAGTAGGTTTAAGTACTGCCTATTACTTGTCAAGAATTCAATAGCAAATAGAAACTTTCCAGGTTGACGTGCTGGGGCAGAGCAAGGTCATTCTTTAAAGCATTTGCTCCCTTGAGAGGAAAACTTGGAAGGATGCTGTTTGAGCAATTTATACCAGGCACAGCAAGTCATTAGATGCCTGTGCTGCAAGCCTGCCATGATCCCGATTCCACAGCCATATGTGGTTTCCATGGTGGGAACCTGTTCTAAAAGCCTGTAAGTCAAAGGAACGCAGAGGTGCGTATTTCCTTCTCAACGTGCCGAGTAGTTATAGGCACTGTAAATCTTTCACAGAATAGCACAAGAGCAGAAAAGAAGAGGACCATTAGGCAGGTGAACTCCAGTCATTATTATTCAAAATAGTAAATTTTCAATTTTGGAGAGGGAGACATGATTGTGGAGGGAGAAAAATATAAAAAAAATTTGCAGCTAGGAAAATAGTCTTTTTATAGTTAGCGTTTTAAAGAGAATTTTTTCCTGATCCAGTTTAACTTCAAAACAAAAAACAAACAATACGTAATCCCACAGCATCTGTGAGTAAATACTATACTGCTCATTTTCTCCTTAGAAATTTTGCTAGAGTGAAGAGATTCCTATTTTAAACAGCCAAAACAATACAATTCCTCACCTCTACTTTGTAAAGACTTAAAAACTCCATGATTTCTGAAAAATCAAGCCATCTAGGAGGAATATATGAGCTTCCAAATAATTCTCTTTTCCAGGAGATTACAAAAGAGTACAACGGACGTCTAGCTTTCAGATGTATAGCAAGCAATACACAATACAGATTTGCTTATACAGAACATGACCTTATTCCATTTATATGGGCACAATTTCAAGTCTAACACAGACCTACATGTCTAAAAAGGAACAGAAATGATGCTATTAAGTGCCTACTCCAGATACGCATGTCACATGTAGCGCTATCTAATGCTTGCTTTTATTTTCATTATAGATTAGAAATGCCAGAAAAACCAGAAGTATTTCAGCCAACAAGAACTGCACATGGTCTAGTCCCACTCCTCCTTCTCTCAGTGCTTCAATGATCTACAGTGACACACATTCCTCTACTTGCTGTCCCCAAGGACAGCCCTGTCTCAGATGTCTCAGCCCTGGCAGATGACTTCTCATTTTATCATGGACTGCTTCACTGGCCTGTTCAGAGTCCTTCCTGTGCTTCTCAGCCATACAGAAGGAGAGCTTCAAGTTTTTGGGCCAATTTTATCTTCCTCATGCTTGCTGAATTCAGCTTAGTGTGTGTCTGGAAAAGCTCAGAAATATAACTCTGTGTGTATATATATGTATGATTATTACTTTTAACTCTCAAACTTCATTACAGAATCTTTACATTTATATGCAAGTACAATATAAGTGACTTACTATTTTACAGCCTACTCAAAATACTCTCCTGTAACACATGAAGTTGTCCCTTTAGCTTAGGGAGCTATGTGAACAAATTTAATATACTCAGAGGACCTCCTGCATTTCTTATAAATTCTCATATCCCCGTTCTCACACATTTTAACACTAGGAAATACATCAAGCTAAAACTCTATGGAAAAAAAAAAATCCCTTAAGATGACAAGCTTAAGTCACACGACTCATTAATGCAAGAGTAGAAAAATCAAGCAAGGACATCACTTGTACACTATCCAATTAGCTTTGGCAATAGCCTGTATTAGGCAGGAGTTGTATTACTGTATTTTAAGACTGGGTGCAAGGCATTCCCCACACTCACTGATTCTTAACTTTCTTGAGCATTATTTAGCCAAACAGCAAAGCATTTTTGCAATCTACATTTACTTATCACCATCCTAAAATTCTAAATAGGAAAGAAAACATACCATCCCTAGAAATCATAGTTTTCATTTACATCAAATATTAGCTCTAACTAGATATGTTTTCACAATAGGAAAGCATGAATGCTTTTTTCCACATGAAGATTATCCAATTACCTTTCTGACATCAAAGGATCTTAAAATACACCATATAGGCGACCAGCTTAAACCCTAGGATACACACAAAGGAGAGCAAAGTACCACAACAAAAAAAATATGAGATTCTAACACATATATAAGCATTCAGATACTGTTATTAGATTTTCTGAGAGAAAATTAGTTGTCTTTTAAAAAGCCACTGCATTTCTATAGCCACATTCTTGATCTAAATGCATGGTCAAAGTTCCACTGAAACCTACAGCCCAACACGTGCATTAAATGAAGACCCACAACAAAGTGGTAATTTTGTTAAAAGACAAAATTTACACCATACTCCTAGCAACATATCATTCAGAGCTTCTTACTGTAAAAGACTTGGGAGCCCACCAGCATGTAATGAACTTATCACAACTTCCTCGCAGGTCAGACGGACAGAAAATAACATCTCTAGTATGTTTGTTACAAGGCATCTACACATCTAGAAGCAGTATGTATGCATATACATGCACACACCTTTAAATCATTATTATAACGCTTCCTTTCCAGTATTATTAGCAGCTGCTTGCATATGTGTAACTTCTTGTCCAGAGTGACAGCTGTATTTTCGCCTGTTTTGACATTGAGTCTGATCTGGGTGAATAGCTCATATCCATTAAAGTGCTATTACAACACTGAATGACTGCCAGAATACTTCCTGATCAATTTTAAAAGCCAGCTAGCTGTCATCATCTAATCGCAACAGCGGAAAACAAATCTTTGGGGAATAAAACAAGATTTTAAAACATTTTTTAAAAGCAGGGTATTAAGTCTAAAACCTCCAAACTATTTAAATAAAAATCACAAGCTGCAGCAATATCTAGGTAAAAAATCTCTGCACTTTGAAAACCCGTATACTTCTTACTGACAAGCATTCCAGCGTAGTCTCTAAATCTACAATTTCAACAATCTCTGGAGTTTGAACTCTTGCCATTACATAACTTAATAAAGCAGCACTGAAAACAATCACTACAGAGGGTGATTGTGCTCACCATTAAATTTAGTTCTATAAAAATTTTAGACTGAATTCAATCATCTTTCTGTCTTTGGTTGAATAGCTGAAACCCAACATGCAGGTTCGGCTCCCTACTTCTGAATAGCTTTACAATATGCATATTTTTAAACTGCAGTACAAACATCATTTCAGACTTTCATTTATCAAGGATACTTGAAAGGCTGTATAACTCACAAAGACAGTTAAGACCACTTGAAGAGAATGCACAGTTGGCACAAGGTTGGCACAGCTTTAAGAGGACCTACAGCAATGCTGCATTTGTAGTACAGCACAAGAACCAAAAAACGAGCTGTAAGAGGTGACATGTTCTATATGAAAGATGTCTAGCAAGTCAACCATGTAATGCCCACGTGCACACACAGTGACTAGTCAATGTATAGATGACTTTTTTATTTGTCTCCACTACACTATTTTCTCACCACCGCTGCGCAGCTCACTGCTTTGCTGTGTGGTCAGTGTGTTTTGATCAGTGAAACAGAAAACACCAACCACCTGAATGAAATATTGCTGCATGAAAATATTTTCATGGAACCAGCTCAAAAAAGTCAACCCACCATCTACTCATGGAACCAGCTCAAAAAAGTCAACCCACTATCTACTCCACAAACACCTATAATTTGCCTCCAAAAACAACATTGTGCACTTGTCATTGGGAATATACCATGAATTAAACATTCTTTGAAAAGCTTCTTCTGTATCTCTAGCCTGGAGCTAAAACAATATTGAACGTCAAAAAATCCAACAAAAGTAACACCTCAGCAAAACAAACACACACCACACACAACAAACCAACAAGAAGAATAAAAAAAAAAAACAACAAAAAAAACCCAACAACCAAACCAACCACAAAACAAACCACTACCACAAGAACCAAAACCCAGCCAAGTTAGACTGAGCATATTCTTACATCAGGTAAGATTGTACATGCAGACTTGCATCAAAATAACTCAGTAACAACAAAGTCCACTCTTACAGGTCTCATTCCCATATAAATTAAGTCTATGCTTATAGAATTATAAAACTGAATTAGAAAGCTTCATTACTGTCTGCCAAAAATGCTGCCATTTGACAGTTTACAAGACAGTAATTATTAAGAAATCTTGAAAGTTATCTTAGCCAGAGTGTTCGTGAAACCTCTCTGTGCGTAAAATAAGAAACTAGAGGATTAGAGAGGGTTCTGCAAACACAGGTGTAATATATTTTATAAAACAGTGATAGTTCAGTCCTGAAAAAAATGCTGAAGAAGTCTGTGTAGGATGCACATTGTAAGAGCTTAATGGATTTGCAGCATCTCAAAAACATGCAAACTGCAGCTGAAGGAATTTTAACAGTGACTACTGGACTTATGGGACAACTCGTGCATTTTCAGGGAAGCCAGAGTGACAACATATTTATAATTTAATAAAAGGAATCCCCCCCCACCTCAGGCTTTGGTTCAACCCAAACCAAGTGGACAGAATCTAAATAAATAATTTCAAATTCATTAAAATAAGAACACAAATCGAGTAAATTGTTGAGATGTACACTGTAAGAAAAGCACAAACACCTTTGGTTTTTATATTGTAAAGATTTAGTTGTAAAACTAATTTGTGTCTATGCCTTAGATGTAGGTTAAGGCATTCTCTTGTGAGGTACTTAACTAGCATGACATCAACTCCATTAGAAT
The DNA here is from genome assembly GCA_004320125.1 of Scolopax mira. NCBI lineage: Eukaryota > Metazoa > Chordata > Aves > Charadriiformes > Scolopacidae > Scolopax > Scolopax mira. The sequence continues at coordinate 331,872 of BJBW01002000.1, forward strand.
ATATTACTATATCTTCCTGTTGTGATTTATATATTTATCAGAGAGGATTCTCATTTCCAAGTAAGTTTTCTGATTTTTATGAGAATAAAGAAACCTAAAGCTGGAAAATAACATTTTTCTGACAAATGGCTAGGAACATTTGTGCTAATGCTAAAAAAAAAAAATATATATGTATTAATGTATTATATATTATGAAAATATCTATAACTAGCTTATGTATTTAATACCATTTATACATCTATTTTTAGTATTAAAAAGTACATTGCTAAAGCTTGGCTTAGGAGGATAACGTGTTTATTAACTGTTGATAACTCTGGATAATAGCACCAGCAATAACTAGTGGCTGCATTAATAACTACAGTGGGAAAGGACTACTGGGAATCTGCATGTTTGCAAAAGGATTCTGAACAGCTAATATGTACAGATTACTACAAAGTACTGTGCATGGAAACATACATTGTCTTGCAACTTGATATTAGTAACACTGCCTATTAAAAAGAATCATAACATTTCCATGATTTAAGGATTCTCAAGATCTCATTTTGTTAAATGCAAAAAATCTCTGCAGCTACCTTCTTACAGTGCCTAAATTATTATGGGTTTTCTGTCAGAGTGATCATACACTAGAAAAAGGGAAATCATAAAAAATGACTAAGAGACAAGAAAACTGACCCCCTTGCCTCACAGCAAGCCAAGACACTACCAACCAGGATGATCCAACTATGTAATAGAAGATCTGGACCTTGGCATGAATCAGCTAAGTCAGGTAGCTAGGAGCTATCTATTTACTATTTAGGAAGGAAGGGCATGGACCACATCACAACAAACACCCCACTCTCAAATTGGCAGGTTCTCTGAAACTGATTGACATGTTGCCACTACCCTTAATCTCAGCGGGAATACACCACAGGAAAAGCAACATTACAAAAGACCAGAACAGGAAGGAGAGACAACAGGAGCCTACGAGCCTTCTCTTCTCTGATATTTGCAGAGGAAGGAGGTCACCAATTTAGAGACACCTAAGTCAAATGTGAATGACTTTAGAAATATATATAAAAAAAAAAAAAAAAAGACAATGAACCTACCCCTCCCCACCCCCCATGTCATCCAGCAGACAGGAACGGAGGGTAACATTTGACTTGTAATGCTAAAACCTATCATGATACTACTTGCTACAACTAGCAAATTACTATTAAACTAATTTTCAAGGTATTATAAAGAGCATAAAAGTCTCATATTTACTACTATCTGCCAGAAATGATTACAGTATTAAAGGTACAAAACAGTTATTGGAAAATCTATCTAAATGACTGGTTCAGCAATTTTATTGTTAGGAAAGCTTCATGATGTAATGCTCATCTTGCTCTCACAGGTATTGATTATGCACATATGACATATTATATAATACAGCTAGTATACCATTAACAATGACAGTAGAGATGATTTTGCTTTATTTACACTGTATTACAGAAGAAGTTGCTCGTTACATCAAAACCTCAAGCCAAAAGGAAAGAATGGAGAAATGTATGCAATTCTGCAATAGTTTGGCTAACGGTCATTGCAACTATCATGCCAAGCTTCATACCAAATTTTTTTTTCTTAAAAATATGAGCTTGTCACACTGTTCATGAGGGAGATAACTAAGCCTCGGACTGTAAGTAAATCCACCAATACTAAAACCTCTCCCAGATGTGCAGCTGCTTTCTGCAGCACAGAGATATTTCTTAGCCTTTAAGCAATATGAAAATGAACTACTAACAAAAAGAATAGCTGTCATATGATAATTTACTGGGCTGGAGAAAAAAAGTCAGTGGAGATTCAGAGGACTGCACATCCTAGCAGGGATCTTTCACCCTTTGACCTTCCAGCTCACAATCTGGTTGCTCTGGAACAGTGACCTATACGTCACCTATACAGGATCTGTGCCTGGGGGGCTTCATTGGGGAAGTGCACAGTACAAAGAGTTCTTCTTTCCTTCCCCGATCTCCCTGTTGCTCACTGTTAAGCATATAGGATCTGTGTCTCAGTGTTACCTGCTTCAAGGACAGCTCTGTCCTCTTAGTCGAGACTAAAAGCCCACCTTTCCCAGCAGTGCTCTTCCTTACTGCCTTTCCTCCTGACCAACTCCACCCACAGGGCATTGCTTCAGCTAAAGGAAAAACAGGGAGGACAGAAGCACAGCACAGCTGATGGAGCCAGGCACATCGTAACACCCAACTGCTATCACAAATATTACAGGAATCACAGTAGCACCACATAGTTTTAGTACTATTTGGTATCGTGTATTTTAGAATTACGTTTTTGTGGTGGTAGGAGGGACTACAGTAACTCAGCCCTGTCATTACACAGGAAGAATCTCAACATAACACTATCACTAACAAGTACAATGAGAAAGCCCAACACGCTTCACATTTATGAGTGTCGTTCACAAAAGACTTGACTTCTCTTTTCTTGGGATTTTTTTTGTGTGTGTGAGGGGAACAGAGATAGGCTGAATAATAAGCATAAAATTATTAAGACTTCAAGTCTGGTTTCATCCTTCTGTATAGAACTTGAAGTACTTTTTTTTCTATTCTTCCAGTTATTTTTCTGTAAGAAATACAGTTTTGCCATTGTACAAGAATGGGTCAACAGCATTCCCCCTGTGAATCCACATATTAAAAAATGTCTTAATTTACCTGTCACTCCAAATGTATATAAATCGATTGGGTCTCACAGACCATTGTTCTAATACATTAGGAAAGAGTGTATGATTATAAACAACTGGCAACACTAACATCCCCAGCAGCAGAAAAGTGTTTTTCAGTAGCAATCTGAAAAAGTACAGATAACTTAAAGACCAGACTAAAACACAACAAATAAGGGGAGGTTGGGGTTGGTGAGAGTGGAGATCAGTTGGCACTTTGAACTGAAAGAATGAGGTATGTTCCAAAAGTGACATCAAAGGCTATATTTGAATTCAAAAGTAATGCTAACGTTATGTCTCAGCTCTCCCAAGATGGTTTTGACCCCCTAACATTTACAAATGAAATGACATCTATGTGCAGATGTTTTTTATGAAACCTCGAGATTGCTTCTTGTTAATGATGGTCCATAGCTTTGAGAGGCCAGATCACAGCAAGTCTGAGAGTTCTCTGGCAGTAGCACTCCGGAGGACTTCCGCTCAAATATGACACAGAACAGATAGGAAGACACGTGGAAGAAGAAAAATAAGAGTTTGGGTTGGGATGTGCACACTTCCATACACAAGCTGATGCCTATAGCTGCAAGGCTGCTATCTTTTAATATGGTATTGTAAAAATAATATGGTTTGTAAAAAATCTGACAACTAAGGCTCAGATTTGCACCCAAAATTTTCTATATTGAACAGCTGTAAGGCATTGCTATATGAACTACCAGTCACTCGATATGCTGCTCTGTGACTTACCTAATGAATATTGTTAGATACGGTTACAGGGATGTAACATTTCAACAGTACTGTAATTATGGGAGCACCCTATATGTGGGCTTGACATTTACCAAGGTAATTGAGTTGTTGCGAATACAAAACCCATAAGGAAGAGGGATTATAGCAACTTTTAGCACTGGTACCTCATCTGTTCTGTACATGTTTTTCCTATTAAGCTATGTGTTACAAATACATTTAAAATGTTATTCAAGTTTCAAAGACAAACAGGTTATAAAAATCTCAGTTCGTTAAATTTGTTTGTTCCCCGAAAAAAACCACAACTCATAGCATACGATTTATTTACACATGAATTAAAATTGTCTGTTACCATGGAACAAAACATGGAGGCAGCCTAGGCTCTGTCCATACTGATGGTAAGCTTTGAAAGACTTCCAGTTACCAGGATTAAAAGATACTGTCAAACAAAAGCCAACATTTCTAAGTTTATAAAGGTGGAGTTAATAACCTCCTTATTTATCTCCAGTCTAACTAGAATTTGCGTGCCTGATCTGTCTCCATTACTGTTTGCATCCCTCTTACTGGCGTTCCCGTCTTTACATCAAATATTTAATTTCCCCTCTGCTCTGAGTATTTAAGGTATTTGCATGGATACTGCAAAAACCCTATGAAGCAACATTGCAACATATGTGTTAGTTATTCAGGCCTCACAATCCCACTGTAACAATCACCTTTGAGGAAAAAAAACCAAACAAACAATTCAGTAACAGTGAACACCTACATCAGCAGCAAAAAATGTCTAAACATCTTGTGGGGAGGAAAGGAAGGACAGACAAAAAAACCTCACCAAACAAAAAAACCTGTGCATGAAAGCTGTCCCTTACATGGTTCATATAATGCTTCTGATACCTAAATCATTTTGCATGTGATGTGCTTGAACATCACTTCTAAAAATCTAGTGACAAATTACCACTGCCTCTATTTCAGAGCTCCTTTTATCAAGTCAGGTGTGGGTGAGCTTGTTGTTTCAACATGCCAAAGTTGCCAGCAGAGAGGATTACTAAGAGTGTATCAAGAGAGCATGGAGTGGGTGTTGAGTCTTAAAAACAAGAACTCTAACACTTCAAAAGCACATCGTGAAGCAATGGGACCACAAGAAGTCCCTGCCCTCACAGCTCTCTGAACGTTAATGCCTGAGCATTACAGCTTAGCAAAGCAAGCACTGATGGCAATTAAATCCCTGTTCTAAAGAAACAAAACCGGGTGTATAAACCATTTGCAAAATACCCCAAACAATCCATTTGACAACAACCCTTTAGCTACTATGTCCTATAATTTCAGAGTTAGAAATGGTTGAGTTCATTACAAGTTAGAGTGGTTTTATTCAAAAGAAAAAAAAAAAAACCAAAGAAATGGAAAACCCTCATACCAGGTCTTCCCAAGCATCAAAGGTGTATCCTTGCTGTAAATAAATAAAATTTTGAATTTACAGCACCGTAGTTTTGCAATAACCTGCTTACTTTGAGAAATAGCATTGTCTTGCATACATAGAAGGCAAGATGTTTTAATTATCTCCAAACTATTGCATATTTTAGTAACTGACATTCACTATTAGCATAGATAAAAGCATAGTGAAGCTTAGTGGCACACAATTCCCACCTATGTGATGTGTAGATGAAGAATATTTGTAGTGGTAAATAAAGAAGATTATGAATAAAGTGTTAATCCTTTCATAATAAAAAGAATATGTTGACTCTGTGCACTCATAGCTTCTGGATTCTTTTCTGTATCTTGTTTGCATCCTCTTAACTAATTCTTTAACCACACCACAACATGTATCAGTTGCTTCTGAATGATCTTCTACAAAACCGAACTGGAAATGGAGCTAGACCAATGCTTACACAAGAAATGCAGCTTATTACATTTGTTGCACTCCAAATAAATATTGATTTCAATCTCAGAATGCTATGAAAGGGCTTGCATCAGTTACACAGTACATCACAGTCATGATACAAGTTACCTAATTCCAGTGATGCACAAGCAAATCAATCATTCGCATCCACACACCTTGGTGAGCAAGAGCCACCTCTACTACTTACCTTTATCTGAACTTTTAAATACTGCATTCATTTAGGAGTGGCATTATAAAGGAAAAGGTTTACAATGAAAAAAATGTCAGCTAATCTGCCAAAAAACCTGTAGTAATTATAATTACCTCTATTCATGTCATGTGTGTTTTAATACATACACAAATGAGTAAAAGAGCCCTTAATGACAACAACATTATGAGGGGAGGTTTCCCTTTTGCATTATCTATTTATTCAACACAAAATTATTAGGCTATTGTGATAAAGCAGCTAGAGTACAATGACTTTCCTTTAATCACTAATTAAAATGCTGATTGCCTGTTGAGTGAGACGTGCAGTTATGGTCAAACACCAAGTCCTATTGTGTGATAACAGCTTGGGCTGGCCTTACAACTGGGTGGGGTTGAATCACTGCTAAGTAAACAAACCCTCTATGGCTGGAAAACACAATCGCTTCAGCTTAATAAAATCCTTAAGTAACTTTTAATTTTACAGCCTTAGACAAGCTAATATTGCAGAGCACAAAAGTTCAGAGATAAAGAGACCTACCAGGTGCTGGAATAAACAAGCAATTACACAGATTATAGAAGAGCAGTACTGAGTCTGTATGAATTAATTTATTCTGTGTACAAGCTGAGGTGGAAATTAATTTCATGGGGCCAAATTCAAAGGACCACTGGGACATTATTGACTTCATCTATTCAACTTCTTAAGTATACTCAAATTACACCTCTGCAATCCCACTGATAGCAACCCAGTGCCATCAGTGGGGTTTCAGACATAGTCAGTAGAACTCACACATTCATATTTCCCTTATCTCCTTGATTTGTTGCAAAATAAATTAAGTAAAATAAGGCCTATTTGTCTATAGTCCTGCATTTTGTGTAATCATTTAAATTGATACTGCAAAAAAATATGCAAAATACCACTGTTCACATTGGACACTATTTAACATGTGATGATATGCTTCAGGCTCCAAAAAGAAAAACCGAGCACACACAAGGTGTGGGACATGAGAAAATAAACAACGTGGTACTTGCCCTTCACAAAAAAGCCAGAATTCTTTTTCAAAAACTGGGTAAATTATTTCTAAATAAAACCAAAATAACCTAACAGCTGATTCTAGCATTATGACTTTAGTTACATGAACTACCATTGCAGATCCCCAAGTAGCACTGCAGCAAATGACACTTTCCAAAACAGTGCAAAAAAAAAAAAATAAATGTTTTTTTCTAACCATGTCTTACTGCTATTCTAAGAAATCAATTTAACCCATAAAGTTAACATGGCATAGATGAAACAAACACATCTTATTTTTCATCAGTGAATTCATTCCTTTAAAAGGCCAAGTCTTGTTGGTTACTAACTTAAGACAGCTCCATCACATAAATAAATAAGAACAAATTTGCTTTCTTCCAGGTCAATAGGTTTATTCTCTTAAGAGAGCAAATAATATTGTGCAGTTTAATGGACTAACCTTTATCACATTCCAAATAATCCCATAAAGTTTGGTGTGTTTTGGTTGTTTCTTGTTTTTCTTTTTAATACACAGTATAAGAACTGATCTGAGCACACTACTGTTATAGTAATATGTGTACACTTGCCTCTTACTCATAGCTGGTAGTCACAATTACAGAAACTTCAAATTAATAGGTTTTAAAGTTACTTTTACATGTCTGGTCTATAGTGCAAGCAGGGTCTTCCACATCTTTTTCCTAGTCTCTTTTCTACTAGCTGCTCTAGATATGTGTGTCTGTATATATATATATATATATATATGCACACATACACATTCAGTCAAACTATCTCACAAGAACTACAGTATTTAAAAACCCCCAAAAATTGACCACTCCACAAGAACACCCATTTCACCTCTCTACAAGTGGTCATCTTCTGGAAATAAAAACAGTATCTCCCTCCCACCCTTTTAATATTTTGATTGCTTTTCTAGAATTTTGTCTATAGAAGACAGGAACTGAAAGTAATTCCTTTATGTTTCTGTTTCAACTGCAGAAATGTGTTTGGGTTGTTTTGGTTTTTCTTCCTTCTTCCCTTTTGTTTGAATGCAACTGAAACAGTTGGTTTGTTCATATGTAGCTGCTGCTTACATAATAATATACCTCACAAAAAGAGAAATCAAAAGTTCATGTTCTGTTCAGTCTTTGGGAGTCTCACACCAGGGCGCACAGGTGCAGGAAGCTCTCCTTCCCTACTGATGCCATACAAAAAAGGTACTGAACATGCCACATCTTGCAAACTGTCAGCACTGGACATAGTGTGACACATTCGCTTTTGTTTCCCATACCCGATGAATATTATTGCCAATTGCAACTCTCACTGATGGCACTATGCTTCACTTCATTTTTTTTTTCTTCTCCAAATAAATAAAACTGTATTTCTTTTACGCTATTGCATTGTGAGACCAGTGTCAGGAAACTACAACTGACTACAATTACTAAACTTAGTTTTGTTCTACAAACTTCCCTTAAGTTCATAGCTCAGTCTTTTAACCCTTCAACTTAACACATTCAAATAACTTCCAGAGGTATCCATTACATAGAAACTGAACAAATAGAGATTGGATGCAGTGACCCATCTTTCTGGACAGCAGTCAGCTTTCTTTTGATCACTATTACTCAGGTGTCATCAAAGAGCTGTCTCTTACTACCTACTCTAGCCCTCAGGTGGCTTCGCAAATACCAAAAATTTGATTTTTAGAGGCAGATTGATTATTGAGATCTCCACTTGCCAAAAAAATACATCTTTCTTACATAAAGAACAGACTTGACTATATTCACTGACAGCTATGCCCTGATGAGCCCTCTCAGTTGGTTCAAAACTGAACTTGCAAAGAAATCTGCCCACATTTTCATAAACTTGATGCATTTGCAGTCTATGACTTCAATCTAGCTTTGGCATATGCAGGCATCCAATATTTAACCACAAAAATTCTAGTATCTCATCAGTACCTAGTATCTAGTATCTTATCAGTACCATACCCAGATATTTTAAAAAGAGGCAAATAGAGACAGCAAGAGAGATTTGCTGCCAAGGGGTGCTATTCACCTGTCCAGGCTCTTCCAGGCAGTTTCCACTGATGCAAAGCTCAAGACAGATCAGCATTCTCATGGCAGTCAGTTTAAGAGATACAAAGAATACCAGAAGTCTAGGCAAATACATATGGATTCTCCATTGCTGTACAGGAACATCCCACTATAGTTAGTTGCAAAGGACCACTTAAGATTGTCTAATTACAGCTGGAAAACTTGTATCCACTGAACTGGAAACATGCTTCCAACCCAAACTATTCTGATTCTATGAAAGAATAATTAGAAACACTAGGAAGAGGTTAAAGAATTAACACTGTGAAAATCCTCCTAAAAGCCAAGCATATTAGGCCATAGAACAGTCTCACCAGACAGATGACAGAAGCCCACTAGCTTTTGACTTTCATAACAGAACAAAGCAGAACACTAGAAAATATACTGTGGAAATTCACTGTATTTGAGGAGAAAGACTGGGTGATCTAGCTGGTCTTTTCCACATTTGAATTCCATGATTCAGTAGCCCTGGGCTTTTATTTAAGCCTCACACAGTAGTAAAATAGATAAGCAATTTACATCTAGTAGCAAACATTTGTAATTCTTTTCCAAAGATCTTTATAAATATTCACTTTCTCCCAAATGACAACAGTTCTGTTCCTATCTACCTTAATAGTCTGAGTACATTTCATAAGAAGTATATATTTTTTTCCAAATAGAAAGCATATCATAAGATATGTTATAGCCAAATAGAAACGAGCAGCAGATGGTCAGGTGCAAGAGCAACCTTTAGGACTTCATCATCTATCATCATCACAGAGAACAAGGGAACCAGAGGGGAGGATCTCCTAACATCATCTCCCAAGTCATGTTGTGCCACAATTTGAGGAGAAGCCTTAGAGACTTTTGCTTTATACAAAATAAACTTATAGCCCAAACCGATGCCAAAACACACCCTTCACATTCAATTTACACTTACATGCTACAATGATACCACAGTATATACATAAAAAGAATGTGATTATTGTATTAGCATTATAATGCTAACATGAAGATTGCGTACTTGTGAAGTATCATGAAGAGAGCATTTATGAATAGGTTACATATCAGCACATAACGGTGCTAATAACTTCATTCGCTGTTGAACAAAGTGCAGATATGCAGACCAGTGTATTTTCTTTTTATGAAAGTTTCTAATCAGTAAAATAAGTACCAACTCAAACTGCCTCATTACATGAGCCGGGAAGCATTTCTAAATCAATTCAAGAAACTGCCGCTGTTACTTGCGCCCAAAAGAGATTTTGTTTGACCTTCCACTGTGTGTGAACATGCTCATATGTGACTGAGAAAAAGGGATGTCGTGGTTTTCTTTATTTCCTTGTCCTAGCTCAAGGCAACACACGGAACACTTTACCTATCACATTTAAAAATTCCTCTCATTAGGATTTCCTTGATAAAAACACCTTAAATTGTTTCACTTTTTCCTTTTAGACTAAGGTTTCTAGATCTCACATACGTACTCAAGATTCCTGTTTCACATCTCAGAATGACGATCCAATCTGGTTTTTGTATTAACATGCCACACTAGCCTCATGTTCAGGTTGTTACCAACTGCCATGACCCCAAGATACTATTTCTCCTAAATCATCTTGTCACCAAGTATTTAAAATCTTTGCATTAGGAAGTTTAGCACTTCCCTTTATTTATAAATATAATATTTATCAATTTATCAATATAATTTTTTAATTCTATCCCTATGATTTGAAGTTCTCACAGATCTTCCCTTCTGCAAGTAGCTCCAGATAACAGCTGCAAACTAAGTACTTCTTATTCCTTCATCCACAGCATCAGTGAAGACAAATGTTCTCAGACTGAGGTTAGGTCCTGAAGGTGTCTCACCAACTCTCTCCACATTGAACCTATACTCACCGCTTTCTTTAGGACATGAGTTTGGTACTGCATTAGGATTCTAGGCTTTCCATCTGATTATGAATTTTCTCTCAATCATCATCCCCATTCCCTTTATGGTAATTTCATCTTAACCATGTTTCTCACAGAACATCTGAAGAAAGAATGTCAAAACTAAGATATTTACTAAAAGGTAGAATTTTACTAAAAATGTTGAAATCATGATATATGACACACCTTATTTCTCAGCTACTTATAAAGTGTGTTTATCCTATTACTGAAAAAAAATTGTGTAAGTTTAACAGTATGTTCTTGAAGAACTCATGTTGACTTGCATACGTCATTGTTATCTTCCAGATGTTTATGACCGATGTGTATTTTTCCAATAACTGAATTTTGCTGATTGGTCTACTGGGTCAATAAGGTTTAAAGAAAAGCACAGCTGAGTGAGGAGACAGTACTCGCAGAGACTTCCCTCACAAAAACCAATTAAATGCCTAAATGAGAATTTGTTATATGGAAGAGCACTGCCAGAGGAGACCCCCGCCTCCACTGGGAGCCTTGAATCACCTCTAGTCACCATTTGAGGCTTAGAGTCCTAACTTCAGCACGTAAATTGTGCAATGAAGCAAGCAGCGTAAGCACAGCTCTATACCTGCATGCTAGCAGGTAGCTAGAACACCACTTCTCCAAGAATTTTCATAGATAATGCTGTCATTTATGTGACCGGCACAGCTTTTTTTTGCTTTTGCAACACTTTTGCTATAGATGTTAATAGAAAGACATGACGTCCACTTATAAATACTTCTAGTGAAAAGTAAGCAGCAAGAAATTAAATTATTCTGAGAATGCCAAGGCACTCACTGATCCCTTACCCAATCACTAAGAATGGGCAAGCCATTTTGTCACCTTTCCTTTCTCAGTGCTTTGTCTCTTCTTCTTTAAATTCCACTTTGTGTCCACGTGTTCCAAATTTTACCTCCACTTGCCCATCCCATTCTTTTATACTTACCCATATAATTTGACACAGTTTCAGTTTTTGGCAACATCCCTCAAGTTTTAGGTCACTTAAGAGCTCATCTTTAGTTAAACTGGACTTGTGCTAAACTTCCTTTCTTTGTATTAGTAAAGTTAGAGAAACATTCAGAAGGGTTGAAACACTACAGAACCATCAACTGCCTTCACGTCACTTCACCATGCACCTGCTTCCTTCAGAGAGCTACCTACCAGTTCTCCAAGGTTACAAAACTGCACTTTCTCAAAGCTTACAGTCTTTAATAATGGGATACATTACGCATTCCAAAAGCAGCACAAACTCCTATCCAACAGCCAGAAAGGCATCGGGAAAATTAATCAAAAACCTGAAAACTAGCCAAATTGTAGCCATGGAAATGCTAGAGACAGGGAAATAAGGCCAAGCAACTGGAGTGACTTGAAAGGCTATACATTGCATACAGCCCCAACACTTCGGTCCTAGATTGCAGTAGTGGATTTTTGCACTTGTCAATTACATGGCTTTACACAAATAACTTCATTTGACCCTAAGAGAGGATCTATTTTCACAGCACTAAGCATAAGTAATTACCATTAGTGTCAGTGGAAGTTATATGCACATGTTGAGGAGGGGATTAAGCAGTTTATAAATGTTTACTTGGAAGGAAGGAAGACAGAAAAGGGACAAATATGCAGAAGTTCTTGGGAAGGTAACATACTCGTGAAAGTGCTCAGAATAGATTATCATTATCCAGTGTACTACTACATACACCACCATTTATTTTTCATATATTTTTGTTTCCAAGTTGCAGAAACTGAAAAGTGTTCATGTTAGTGGTTTACCAGCTTCACTTCTATGATATTCATGTTTTTGTGTTTGTTTTCTACCAGTGCTCTGGCAAACAGGTTTTGTGACATAATTGTTTAAGGAAATACACAACTGTTTTGCCTACTACACAGTTTGTAGCCGACTGTGGTGGGCTGACTGGCTAGATGTCAAAGCCCAAAGCCACTCTATCACTCCCCTTCCTCAGCTGGACAGGGGAGAGAAAAACCATAAAAGTTTTCAGGTTGAGAAAAGGACAGGGAGAGATTCAGAAACTATATCACAGGCAAAACAGATTCAATTTGGGGGATTTAACTTGATTTATTGCCAATCAAATCAAAGTAGAAAATAAATAACCAAAAAATAAACCCAAATCTTAAAAATTCCTTCTCCCCAACCTTCCCTTCTTCCAGGGCTCAACTTCACTCCCAAATTCTCTATCTCCTCCCCACCAGTAGTACAGGAGGACAGAGAAGAGGAGTTGCAGTCAGTTCATTACACATTATCTCTACTGCTTCATCCTCTTCAGGGGAAGACTCATCACACTCTTCCCCTGCTCCCCTTCCCATGGGGTCCCTCCCATGGGAAACAGTTCTCCATGAACTCCAATGTGAGTCCTTCTATGGGGTTCAGTCATTCAGGAACAGGCTGCTCCAGTGTAAGCCCCCCATTGGGTCAGAAGTCCTGCCAGCAAACCTGCTCCAGTGTTTGCTTCTCTCCACAGAGCTACCGGGCCTGCTCTAGCATGAGCTTCCCATGGGGTCACAACCTCCTTTGGGCACATCCACCTGCTCAGACATGGGGTCCTTCACGAGCTGCAGGTATGTGCCTGCTCCACCACCAACCTCCGTGGGCTGCAGGGAGACAGCCTGCCTCACCATGGTCTTTACCAGATTCTCTGCTCTGGTGCCTGGAGTACCTCCTCCCTCTCCTTCTTCACTGACCTTGGAGTCTGCGGAGTTATTGCTCTCACATATTCTGACTCCTCTCTCCAGCTGCAGTTGCTATGGCATTTTTTCTCCTATCCTTCTTAAATACATTATCCCAGAGGCACTACCATTGCTGCTGATGGGCTTGGCCAGCAGTGGGTCTACCTTGGAGCCAGAAAGCCTTGGCACTACTGGACATGGAGGAAGCTTTTAGCAGCTTCTCACAGAAGCTACCCCACTACCAAAACCTTGCCACACAAACCCAATTGGGTTAGTGCTTTTAAAATTGAGTATGAATTCAATCAGAGAATAAAAGTGATCATGAACCCAATCAAAAGAGCTTGAATTTCATATCCCAACTAGTCTCACAAATAGCATCTCCCAAATCAGTAAGAAATAATTGTACTTAAATTGTGATTGAAACTTTTGAATAGCTAATGTTTTGGAAAATGCTTACACATATTTCATGATGAGAAAAAATATTATGAACTAGTACTTGTTATTTATTGATCGTTAGCTGCAAATAAATTGGCTGGTTCAATATAATACATTGTGCCATGTTTCAGTTGCACAGTAGATTAGATGGAGCACATTGCTGTGAAAACTTTTGAAATGCCTAAGATAAAAGTTTGGCAAAAGCTTCCATTTACTAATGCTCGAAATGTATAACAAATTATAAGATCAGTTGATTTTAACATAATAGTATTGATGATGATACAGGCAGAGAGAACATAGCAAAGCCTGGTAAAATACATTGTAAATAATAACTGAAACTAAAAGCCTCCCACAGTTGTGGTTGTACCAGTACTCCAGGATGCAACAGATTTTTGCATTGCCTTTGTCAGTGGGAAGCTGGCCAGATCTGCTTATCAGTGGATGAAAGGCAGAGCCATGCCCTACCAGTTTCCAGGTCCCTCCATCTCTATGTTTTCATTTAATTTCAGCTTACAGCAAGCTCTGCGTCTGGCACACCTCTTCACTGTGCCAGAGGACTCAGCAGAACCCTATAACTAAGAAATGTCTAAAATCTAAAGCCATTGCTCCTCAGACTGTATTTATATAAAAGTAATTTTATTTAAAAAAATTTAGTATAACTTAACTGTATATTTTGCTTATCTTCTCATAGGATTTCAGTTGTTACTAAATATTAATATATCTCTTTGATACTAGAAATAAACCTCAAAGCTTAGAAGCATTAAAATATCCCAATTTACTGAAATATCAGCTTTTCCAATAACTTTGGCTAGTTTCCTGTATGCAAAACTTACTATGGAAAGAAAGAATACTGTCAAGTCTTCTCAGCAAAATGGAAAGTCCTTTCTTTAAAGCCAAGGCACTGTTAAAACATGTAAAACCAGTCAGGTGACTTGTCTGTATTAGGAATTAAGTATTTGAAGATGCACACTTCTTTTAGGGAAGAAACGCTAAGTTGGAAGAACATTCTATTATGCCAGAGGAAAGTAAATCTTTAAAGTGTTTGTTACATTGCAAATGCCACTCTGGACTACACAGACAGAAAACATAGATCTCTGGTAACCGGATTAAAGGCCAAGGCCACAGCTTTATTGAAATACAGTAACTCACACTACAGAATTATCTGACAGCCAATGGTCTTTGCAGTAGTAAATAATAAGACCCAAAACAAAGCACCATATACACTGAACCCCAAAGAAATGCAGTCCAGCCCTGCTGTCAATCTTCCGAGTCTACCAATACTGATGAGAAATCCTTTGTTTTGAGATACTAAAGATGGGGTAATACCTGTTTACAGCAATAAAACTTTACTTTGCAGTAAATCTTCCTTTACTGTTTTCTTACTGCATACACCCAAAAAGTTGCCAAAAGAACATTTGGGGAA
This sequence comes from Scolopax mira, assembly GCA_004320125.1. NCBI lineage: Eukaryota > Metazoa > Chordata > Aves > Charadriiformes > Scolopacidae > Scolopax > Scolopax mira. Next base: position 346,920 of record BJBW01002000.1, read on the forward strand.
AAAAAAAAAAAAGACAACCAGGAAAAAAATCAAAAATCAAGAGTATTTGACTGTTCTCAACCAAATTCAGCCAGACAGTACTGAATTCCTAGCACTGTTTCAAAGATATTCAAGCAACTCTTTAACATCAGATAAGGTGGAAATTACATTAATTGAATCAAGTAATAAAGTGCATGCATAATTTATTATTGGAACCACCTATAAGTTTATACTTGTGCTAACATACCTTGCTGAAAAAAATAACTTTGCTACTTGCTAATTTCTGACCTGGTGCATTTGTATATCGAGCCAGATTTACTAAAGTAATGTTATACAACACAATTTTACAGGTGAATTTTACAATCCTATACTTTAAGGGTTATAGATTCCTTTTAGTGTGAATCAAAAAAAAAAAAGTCTCATTCCCCGCATCAACTTGATTTTAAGTGCTGAGCTGGGAAAGGAACAAGTCCACCGATGATGTTTCCCCCACCTCCCAAAAGTATCACTCTGGAAGGAAAGGAAGTATTTAAAATAAGAGGTATATTTTTGAAGAAAGGCTAAAAATTTTTTATTAGTTTTGTAAAGAAAATTATAAAGAAATTTGAAGCATTATGTCTTCAGGGAAGAAAACTGGGAAAGGCTGATCTTGCCTGTAATTTATATCAGCTTGAACAAGATATTAACAAAATTTTGCTATATATCATGGTTTTATTTGTCCATAGTCAGATGAACTGAGCAATGCTTCAGTCCAAACACAGAGACAAACTTGAAATCCATAAATAGGATGAAGAGTCTTTAAACCCTGCTCAAAATCTACAAGTATAGGGTTCACTACAACTGGTGGATCCTCCTATTTTACTAGGCCTTCCCACAGTCTCATGACTTATAGGCCCCTTCTACATACCACTGTCTACTAAAATGCCCAAACAAATAAAAGCCTGGTCACTCTCAGGCATACATTATTAATAGACAAGTAGCTTTTTTCTCTACCTGAAAAATAATAGCTCATGTCTATATACTTGTGTACTGCTTTCAGCTGGGAAAGAGTTAATTTTCTTTCTATCAATTGCTATGAAGTGAATGTCAATAACACATATTGATTTAGTT
>BJBW01002000.1:348054-388838 GCA_004320125.1 Scolopax mira
AGAATCTGTGATAACTGCTCAGGAAGGTACCAATTCATCAGTCGATGAGAGTGACTTCTGTTACAGAAAACTTGCATAGTTCCTGCTCTTCTTCAGGAAGATCTATAGTCTACTGTATTGTTATTAGCATTTAAGAAAAAAATAAGAGTGGTCAGCTGTAATCAGCTGATAGAACAAGGTCATAGGGCTCAGAAGGAAAGTACAGGAGAAAAAAGTTTCCCTTTTTCAAATTAAAATCCTCCTTCCCATTGACCCTTGCACCAAGTCCCAAAGGCTACATGAGAAGCAACAGGTTGCATTAAAATTCAATTGTTTCTCCCTGCTGGGTAAGTGCTACATGTAAATCCATTAAGTCTTTGGAGTCTGAAACGTCTAACTGAATGCTCAGCCAAAAAAGGTGATAGAACAAAGTGGCTACTAATCAACTCAAATCATCCAGGAAGTGAGGCTTTGCTAATGAATTATGGTAATTAACTCTAGGGATTGGTCACTGTGCTGGCAAACTACTGCTTGCTCTGAGCAATAGCAGACAGATGAAAAACACTTGTTCATATGCCTAACTCCCCATTTCTACAGGTTTTGGAGCAGCATCTCATCTCCCTGCAACCAGAAACTCTGAAATAGCATCAGTAGGTAGACAGGCCCCTGGCAGTCAAGTTCAACACTTGACCAACGGTCTGTCTAGGACAGCATGAGAGATGTGCTCATCCATTCCTGTCATCTAACTAAAAAAGTTAACACATCGCTCAGCTGGAGAGGTTAGCATCATTCTTATATCCCGAGATATAATCCACCCAATTGCTGGAGGTCCTGGGTTAACAAATAAGAAAAAAGCATAGGCTCATCCTACAGCTGAGATCAGCATCAATACTGGCAACACAAAAAGCTAAGGAACTATTATGGTCTAAACATAGAGTTGGCAAATATGCAGTGGCACCTCAGGCCCGTATCACCTTTAAATAATCCAAGTAGTATATACTTGCTTAATTTTCTCAGCCTGATTCTTACCAGGCAATAAGGCAAGGTGCCACCTAACCAATTTAAATGAAAAACAAAATAAAGAAACCTGAGAACAAGTTAAAAAAAAAAAAAACCCCAAAGAATCAGAAAACAGTAAAACAATTGTTCAAGTCCAAATCTCAGGATGCTTCAGGAAAAAGGAAAAAAGGCACTCCCCAGCCCATGAATACTTGCCTCAGGTTAATTCCCTCAGGGAGGGAATTCTTAGCACGTACATAGCAAGTGGCTTCTTCACCACTGTTAAACTGAAGGCACCGCTGTCACTGGCAGGCATTTAAACTCTGTAGCATGTGTACAGACTCTTCCATGAGGAGTGGCTGCCTTCTTCAGGCTAGCTGCTACAGGGTCAGAAAGGTCACTAAGGTCAGATTGGTCATGAGTATCAATTTTCCCTTCACAGAGACGCAAGCAAGAAGAAAGGAGATCGTGAGAAACTTAGGGTAGGAGCACAGTCCCACCGTCTTAGCATGAGCAGCACCTATGGAGGGTCAATTCCCATGCAGGTAGGGATCCGTGTTTTTAGCTAAGAAGCTACACCTGTAAAGCAGACAGCACAGTGTGATGGAAAATTTCTGTTCTGGTATTTTGCTATTCCTGGTAAGAGGAATAACCCTTCAAGCCTTTTGCAACTGCTATGAGGCTTACACGGAAGAAATCCTACTTGGATTTCTTTTAAACCAGAATAACCTGCGAAAATATTCAAGGGAAAGAGCTCATGATAGTGTTATATTCTTTTCTGAAAGCTTAATTTAGACAACTACCAGCAGATCCCTTCATGGACACAGCAAAATCTTAAACTCTCTCTATTTGACTGTTCTTGCCTAAGGCATTAAGTTCAATCCACCATGTCGCACCTCAGTAACTCGACACAGACTAGGAAATTCTTACAGTCAGCTTCCCCAAGGGATTTGTTAAGTTTCACATACATTTAGTTGTGCAGTTGGCCTGTTCAAATTGATAAACTTGTTGCTCGGTGCTTTCTGCTGAGATTTTGTCACTAGGAGAAACAAATATTGGAGTGGGGGAAGGAAGGCTACAATGTTTCAGTAATAGCTTTTTTTTTTTTTATAATTACACATGCATTACTGTTCCTATCTCTTCTTGAGAGGCATTTATTTTGCAGAAGAGACAGGCAGATACTCTGGTGATGGGCACATTAAAAACACCACGGATAGACAAGATGAATGTCATTAACATGTGAAAAATGAATAGAGCAGACAGATACAAAAATACTATTCAATCCTATGAAAAATAAAGGAATAATTCACCACATGAATATCCCATGTATCTACAATAAACATATATAACATGCAGGTTACTCATAAAGACTTTGGTCTGGAAAAGCACTTAAACATTTGGGTTATTTTTTAGTAGGTGAGCAGTGCATTGGAGTCAATGGAATGATTCACTGGATTAGAGTTAAAGCATATGTCTAAGTATTTTATTGGTTGAAGGCTAATATGACCCACATGTAACTATATATATGAAACATATTACTTTTATAATGCTGTACTATAAACATCAGTATGACATGCTATTACAGAGTAAAAGCCACCCCCACCTCCCAATTGATGCTTATAGGTATTACTAACCTATGGTACACAGCACAAAGCAAGCCAGTTCAACCCAGTATCTGCAACAGCTTTTGTCAGCACTGGCAGAAGACAAAGCAGAAAGGCAGCAGGGAAGGGAGTCTGAAGAAATAAATAGGAAGAGCAGCCTCCTCTCCAGAGTAACTTTGTGGATCTACAGCAAGCAGAAAGCCTACAGTGCTGGCAAAGAAAACCAGGCATGGTCAAAGAGAAGTGTCTTTTCACTCTTTAGCACACGCAAATTATAACTTTTTCTGTATCCTGCAGAGTTCCTCAATTACTTGTCATTACTATTGTGTGAGATAGAAAGCATTTAGGCCTCAGTGTGTAGCACAGATAGCACGTTAGTACACCAGACTCCTCTTTCAGCTATAGAGTCATGTATTTTGATGACAACCCAAAAAGAAGCAATTACTTTCTCCATCTTTCCTCAGATGCCTTTGTTATAAAATACAAAAAGCCTATTATCAATCCCTGCACCTAAACTGCACAAGGATTTCCAGCGAAGAGATGAATTTACAAAGATGGTGCATTGCAATACAAAGGTCACAACCGCGTAAGTATCTTGGCTTCATAGCTCTGTAGTGATCAGCAGCCTGCAGGCTGTGTGATACTCTGACAGTTATAGGCTTACAAACACTACATTTATCTCAAAAAAAACCCTGAAAAACAAAAAACTCAGACTAAAAAACCCCAGTGCCAGTTTTGGGCCAGTGTTCCCTGCTTTTCTAACTCATGAGGAAGGTGTTTTAGTAACAGACCAGGTTATGAAGCTTTCATTTTGATTACCAGCACTGCATCTGGTGAGGAATGGTCACTGTTTCCTGTGAGAAAACAGGACTTCATCTTCAGCTGACTCAGTGATTAGAACTTCACAGGCAATGAATAGCTAAAGTTAATGCAGTTACATTTTCTTCACACTTGAACATAATGATTGTCAGCTTGCGAAAGAGAATCTGTACTCAAAAGAGAATCTGTACTAAAGGGAAATTTCCCCTTGCTGAAGTGCAAAAGAGATGAACAACAGCCCATTTGTAGTAAGCTGTCTGCCTTTTGTAACGACACTACTATATGTTCTGCAAAGGTTTTATACATACTCAATTACATATTTTTTTTGGGGGGGAGGGGATAATTTTAAAACCCCACAACACTTTTATTTTCTCCTAAACTTGCTGTATTTCAAGATGCAAAGCTGCTTTACAGTTATAAATGACTGATAAAAGGAACAAACTTCTAAATATCTTGTTGGAATTACTTACTTGTCTTAAATTCACATTGGAGAAGGATTTCCTTTATTCTGCCTGAAAGAATTAATGTATTGATAATAGCTCTGCCACCTAATATGAAGCTTCTCTTTGAAAAGAAGTATAAAAAAAATCCTTGCAAATAACACTTTAATGTTTTCTTTTTATGGACACAACAATCAGCTTCTCTTTCAAATATTTGGATTGATTTATTGAGTAATCTAACTGACAGTGTTAGCTTAGTTAAACATTCAGTATACTTGGGAGATAAAGGGGACCTTCCTTAAAAAATTTAGTTGCTATTTATGCAATCCCTGTCATAAGGGGTTCTCTTAAGGTAGATACAAGCCACATTTTCGCAGGCAGAACGCGCTCTTCCACCAACATGCATGCAATGATCAAACAATCACATAAAACATACTTCACACTTGGATGATAAACCGAGGGGGTCTCATTTAAAGTATAATGCAGCACCAAGTTAATCTACTCAATCAAACTACCTATAGTTCTCATTTCAAGCCATCTGCAGATTATTGCTAAACTGAAGGTTTCTGAACTGCCCTAACAAGCAGTTGATTCTCCTGTCTGAGAATGTCAGAGTCCTTAGACAACAGTCAGTTCACTATCTATCTTTAGTTATGGTCAAGCTCTTCAGCAATTCTTCACCTCTTTCAGAGCCAGACAGGCATAAAAAAAACCAAAAAAAACATAGCATCTATACTACTTCTAAAGAGCTACGATCAAGTACAAGCCTCGATAACCAGGATTTTAGTAAGGGTAAATTTCATTTTAGCATACTGAAATCCTAAATCACTGGTGGTCAATGAAAACATGTTAATTTGTCAATATTGAAATGAAAAAATTCCTACCACATATTACCTAGTCCTGCAGTTCTTATCACCAGTCACAGTACTTACTTCTATGAAGCCTTTGTTTGCTAATAATTTAACATCTCACACTCTAATTCCAGACTATATCTTAGAACATTTAATTGCAGAATTGAGCCCTTATGCTGCAAAATTGTTATTGTTAAAGAATGTAATTTTTATCGAGTAGTACAAACTGCTTAACTTTCAAATGTCTTAATGTCATCTTGAATATTATCCAACTTCTGAAGGCAGAAATATGTTTTTCTCAATAATCACACTCACCAGGGGACAAACCAGACAGTGAATTCTCATACCCTCCTTATTTACTCAATACTCCTTACTCCATACATTTTAGCTATTATGTCAAATTATAAATTCTGGCATATGCTATATAGTGTAGCAAAGAACTTTTGAGGAAGAAATTACAGTACAATAAAACAAACACTACCTTTGTCTGTTACAACAATTCATATGGTCAAAGCAAAGCACAGGCCAAGTAACACTTATAGATCTGTGTTAGGCAATGGGGCAAAATTCCACCATGGAAGAAGCTGAAAGAAATAAAGCAAAATGACTTACCTAAGGTCATTTGGAACCAGTCCTAGCAGATTGGAGAACGGAAGCCAAGAACACCAGACACCTTAATCCTGAGAGCATTTCTTAGACCAACCATATCTCTAGAAACATCCCCCAATAGCTCAGTCAGCTCTGGGAGCCAGCAACTTACAGCCAAATCTACTGATAGAATCCAGCTGCTTTACAACAAATGCTCTGTATACAATAGCCCTAATAATGACTTAATTGGGTAATCTTGCTTTGACTAGTTAACAGCTGATCCTACTTGCACTACATATCCAACCTAGCATGTATGCTGTTGCCTTCTCTACTGCTTGTTGCACAAGAAAAATAGGGCTAGGCTTAGCCACTTCCTTGCCACACTGATACTTGATGCACTTTCTGACCCCTACAGCTGTTTCCAATCTGACTGAAATTAGACCAGACAGCAAATTCTTCAGTGAAGTACAGGGTTACTGAACCAGCAGAGAAGCAAGAGAGCAAAAGGAAACTAAAGCCATTTTCATGCACTAGCTCCATTCTCTACTCAATTGAGCTATAACCCATAAATTATGTTTACACTTAAGCCATTAATTGATGACGACCTCTTTTTGTACTTAGTTTTTGTCCACCTGTAAAATGGAAATAATAGTAGTGGACTACCTCTATCAGGAAAACAAAAAGGGGTGTTAATTTATTACTATGAGTAGCATCACATTACAGTTCAGGTAGCACGGTCATATATATATTAGAATATATGTATACACGTAAATCTACACAGTATAAAGTGGTCTGAAATCTCCAAATCTGCCTCTGACATATTTTAAGATGAACTGAGAAAATACAGAAATGAAACACCAGAATAAAAGTAGATGTCATGCAGGAATTAAAATTAAAAAAATTTCTTCCTTTTTTTTTTTTTTTTTTAAAGTGTGCAGAGCAGGTGCAGCAAGCATCATTTCCCTCCTGCTGCTTGGCCCACCTGCTGTCTGCCTGATGGTGCTATCCTCACTACTTTAGTATTTATTTCCAAAAAGCAAAGTTAAAACTAACAATAGATTTTTTTTCTTCATTTTTTACCTCAAGTATATTCAAGGTATCACCCCAAGTAACTCTCTAACTGTGTCAAATGCAACTTAATTATTCCTACGGATGGTAAAAAGAAAATAGCAAAGCTCTTCTATTCGAAATATTCTGTTGTGCAGATGTGACTTTTTGCAGAGTCTATACAGAGGACAGTATGTCCCCTGCCTCTGTTTTACCTCTCATGCTGTAAAATGCAGAAATGGGTTGTGTCTTATTTGGTGTGAGACATTGTATGGGTTCATTGAATAGGGACCCAGTGTAGAAGGCCTGACAACTGCAGCAATAAAAATCTCATGAGATGGACAGTAAAAATAATAAAATAGCAACAGTAACAATAAATTTCAAGGTGTAAGCCTTCTTGATTCTGAGCCTATAAGGTGTTTAGTCCTGTTAAAGAAGGGCTAAAAGAAATACACGAGTACATAATGTCAAGGGATTTCAAGTAAAACATCAAGTCTCATTAACTGATAATTAGATGAGAGTTGGCAATATTGTGGCAACACTTATCCTGCAATTCTTTCTCTCCTGTTCCTCCCTTCTTCTTCCACAAGCTTTATAAAAACACACATGCTCTTCCCACAAATGTTTACTCTATTACTGGGCAAACCCTTATGGAAAGTTGCATTTCTGAAAACAAAAATCTGCAATTCCCTGGTTCCCCTCAGTGCTGCTGTTCTGCCATTACTCAGGTTGTTGGACACCTGGGTTCAGCTTTCTCCCAGCTTCCCTGGGCTCCTGCTCCGAGGGTACTGGGTGAGGAAGGTGCAGAGCAGGCAGCTTGCTCCCAGGTGAGGATGCAAATGCCTCCCTGAAGCCTAGTGCTCTTACATCCTTGCTTGTTCTTATTCAAGCTAATGCTGCCCTCATTTCTCTGCTTCCATTACAGACTCTAGAGTGGGTTTAGTTTATTAAATAGAAATCTAAATTTAAAAGGACTCATAGCCAACACTAAGACCTAGATGACACCTATAGCATATGGCCAGGACCCCCATAACACAGCTGCACTGCAAGAAGTCTCACTGATGGCAGGGACTGGCAGCTCTTCCAGCCCCCGGTCTTTCTTGCCTCCAGCGCAGGATATGACCGACACCTGTATTTGTGAAACTTTTGCCACCACAAGCTCTCAAGGCCAGGGTTTAGACCACTTTTATGCCCTATAAATTAATTAGATTTTCACAGCAATAGAGCAATGGTTTGATATGAAAGCATTTACTATCTGTTCATGTAAGCTTAAGTTTTCCTTCTCACCTATGAACTGAAGTGCACCTTATGCTTCCCTTTCTCCAAAACAAGGAAAAAGATCCATTGATCTGTAATGAGTAATTATTCACTCTACTACAAACAATAATCAAATTAGCATTTTCATGATTCTGGACAATAAGGCCCCTACATTTATAACTGATACAATTCTTAATTCAAAACAATTACTAGTATCACTATTGTTTATTATGTATACTTTGTTTAGAATATATTTGCTTAAGCTTCACCTTTTTCTGTCACTATTTTTAATAGCTGTATAGTTCTTTCTTTGACTGTCCCAAGTGCCAATGAAAATTATAGTATGCCAAAGAATAATGTAAAGGCAATATGCAATAACATATGTGTTATTGCTCAAGAAAAATAAATACTTTTATAAATGCATAAGTTGTGAGACTAATTAGTTTTTGTTATTAATACTATATGAAAAATAAATTTAAGTCAGGCAAATTGAAAAGTAACAACTGACAATGAAAAAAAAACTGAGACGTTTTACAAAAATAAAATATAATTCCTCCAGCCTTTTCCTATGTATAGTAATGTCTTAACTTTTCTATATGTATGTATTTTTACATGCTGATTCCAAATGTTTCAGTCTTTACCTGTGGGTACATACATTCTATCATATGGCAAAACAGCAGTTCTCTTTATTTTACTGTGCACGAAGCATAATTTTATTATTTTAAAGAAAACATTTCCACAAAGTCCAATAAATCAATGTTTCTTACAGATAAAAGTTTGAAAAAACTCAATCTGTGCTCTCTTCTCCCTTAACTGGCCTTCTGTTCAGCATTCATTTTAAATGTAATGTTATTTCAGTCAACCAATACTTTTAAGCATGTTGAATAGTGTGGAACATTCCTTTATTCTGATGTCATGCAGAAAGCATTTTTCTCAGAAGACATCTTTTGTAGTTGTAACCAAAAGGCAAAAGAAACTGGAGATCTCAAAGGGCGGGAGGGGGATGTGAAGGGGGAATGGCTTAAACTCCTCAATCCTGTCACTTCTAAAAGTGTGTCAAAGCCACACGTATTTTTGGCAGTGACCTCTTAAAATAGTCCCTTATAAGCAAGTACTTCTTTGCCATTTCCAAAGTAGTATACTTATTTTTACAGGTTTTGACTAAAAATTCCTTGCATTATTGTACTGTATCACAGGGAAGTTCGCTATAGTTTCATGAAAGACGTTTTCATTTCTGACTGGCATCTTCTCAATAGCAGGGGGCCCAGGCACACCGCTCTCTTCCAGGCAAACCTTTCTGCTCTTAAACAGTACAGCATTCATAACTTACTTTCAGCACCGCAGGGCAGCTACACAGAAAAGCTTCTCCAACTTAATAGGTTACATCACAGAGAAGTCCACTATTTGGCCAAGGTGTAAAACCTAAATGCAGCCCTCATTCGCATCTGCACCTTACAAAAATGAAATCTTATCTTCCCCAAAGACTCACATTTCCACACTACAGCCTGGTCGAGGCTGGAATACTGCACTGTTACCAAATGTTGTATCTTTTAGAATGATTATTATGTATCATCAATCCAAATTAAACTGAGGAAAGGGGAAAATCAACCACAGAAGATAGGAAATGTGAAAAGTTCTCAACAGAATAAATGCATGTACTGGCAATAATTTTTGTTTCTGCAAATATGCTGAATTCTCAGTACAGTTTGCGAAACTGTACTTTAGGCAGAATGTGAATCTATCTTTACTATTTAGACTATCTCACAGGTGTGGATATAAAGGGAAGGTGTAATAAGGTAAAATTGCTTAAAAATATCATCAGCATGATTCAGGAGCAAGAATTTCTCTTACGAGAAAGCTTGGGAGTTATCCCAAGATAATTGATGAAATTATAATTAATAAAACTTCTATATCATAATATGTTAGACCCCTAGAGCTTTCCACAAAGCTCCCATAGTTTAGTTTTCTACATGAAATTACATTGCCTTACAGAAAAATAATTTGGAAAATATTAGAAAGTTTAAAAAAATATTGGAAATATATTTCAGATCATTCCACCCATTAAAAAAAATGAACATAAGTAAATTTAACAAGTTGTTTTCCAGTGATATTAAATATTTTCAGTCTACCCCTGAAGAGCTGCAAGACATTGAACTTTAGAACTGTGCCATCTTTCTGTAGAAAAGAGCTTTAATTAGCCAAAGGCTTGTTCTTGCCATTTTGGTGTCAGAAAATTTTAACTTCGGAAGAGACAGAAAAAGAGCATTGCTATATTTGTAGGAGGAAAAGAATGCACTTTGCAAGTAGTTTTTAAAATTCTATTTGTTTTAAATATGGTTACGTACTAAGAATGCTAAACCCAGCCTTAACAAGGACATAAGTGGACCAGAGAAAGTGTCAAATGTTATAAGTATGGAAATACATACTACATATGCTCAGATATATGTACATAGTTTGTTTGAACTGTGAAGTTCCAACTGTTGTCGCATCACAAGTAACAACACGTAAGTATATAAACGTCTGTGTTCTGTAAATATAGACACAGACACAATTTCAGGCTTGATGTGTTATTGGGGGTTATTATTGCACTGAGATGATGGTAATTTCTGTATATACATATGTATAATAAAATAATGCACAGAACATAACAATGTCACCTCACGACCCACATTAAGCACATGCACATTTTTACCGCATCCCTACTAATTAGTACACAGTCTGCAACATATTCCACCAAAACCATGCTTCAAGTAGACAAATGCCATATAGTTCTCAAAAGGCTATGTTTGCTTGGGAGGGGGCTTTGTTGTTGTTGTTGTTTTCCTGTTTTAGTTTTTCCTTGGGTTTTGGTTTGTTTTTTTTTAGTAGAGCACCTAGGTTCCACAAACTACAGTCTATATTAAAAATACTGCAGTTAAACAAAACTGTTTACTCTGAAAAAACTACAAGTAACAACAATGGACAGAAACAGAGTAATGAGAACTGGAGTACTGAACAAACACTATGAACCTTTCTTCTTTCCATAGAAATTAAAACAGGAGAAGCCTAGTTTCTATTATCTTTTCTGTATAAATACCTCTGGAGCACATTCTGCCAGAAGGTAGGACTTGGGGCATCCTTGACTTTCACATGTAATTTGGAACTGAGATCCAAGTCTTGTGCTGTGGAAAAAAGGTAAACCTGCTCCCAACGGATCTTTAACAGTATGTCAAGGTATATCTGTTACTTCAATCCCGTTCTCCAAATGCACTAATGACAGAAAGAGATGCAATTATTACCACTAATTAAACCAGAAAAATATTAACAGACTTGTTTAAACATGGTACCATCTTATTATGTTTTCTGAGAGTAATCATAACTGCTTAATGATAAAAAATGGTTTTCTGCTTTTTATTTTTCTTTTACAGAGCCAGCACGGCTATGGGACAGTACACTGGATTCTGTCTTGGGGATCAGCAGAATTGGTAGCTAAGTTCCAGCTGTGAAGTCCTCATTGTTGCTGATCCATGAACCAGAAAGAACATAGCTAGACTTTAAAATTCTAGGTTGAGCTTGTGGCACTGGCAGTCAAGAAAAGCACCTTTTCACTTACTCCTTCTCCTCTTTGACTCTTCAAAATAAATTAAATTACCCCAGGAAAGACAATCAGCTGTTTTATGATAATAGATTTTTGAAGAGAAGTTTTTGCTTTAAGAAAGCAATAACATGCATTGAATACACAATGTTACCCTGGTGTCCACCACAAGTACTGTGCCATATGCTTATTAAAGAGCATTAAAGAATTAAAAAGAAAAAAGTGGGACTGCTTTTGAAGGAAATAATGTTAAAATACTTCAGAGAAGCAGTCCAAAACCAAGGTTTTTAAATGTGAAAATAGTGTAATATTATCAGCTGCAGGCAGGGTTGCTGAGCAAAGGAAGGCTAAACAGGGAAGTGTTTTCACATGCTTCTTAAGCATTGTTGTTGAGTTGGTGTGGAGGGGAAAAAAAAAAAACAAAACAAAAGAAAACAAACAGAAAAAGTACTGTCTTATAGTTACTCAGCCTTCTTAAAATTATAATTTATCCTTAAAATTTAAAAACATTGTAGAATACAGACAGTTGATACTAGAAGAGAGCACACAATACCATGAAAGTTAAGAAGTAACATCATGTTCTTATATGTTTTTTAAATATATACTATATATCATATTAAGTATTGCAACTCACTAGAATGCACCGACACTATACACAAAAGACAGCAAGCATGTAAAGGACCGAAAGATCACTTGGCAAACATAGACATGTAACTGAAAAATACTGCAGAACAGCTTTCGTGCTCAGTGGAAAGACAAAATTGAAAAGGAAGTTTACCTCCCACACTTTTTTTTTTTTAAAAAAAAAAAACAAACATATAGATTATGAACTATGTATTTTTGTTTCATAAAGTCTCTGGCATAACAGCAGTTGTCCCCAGCCTTAATGCTATGTAGCCACTTAAATGACAGCAGTAACACTCGATAGTGCCAGTTTTCCTTTATGTTCTACAATTAGTCACCCCTACAGTTTATCATTCTTCATATTTACAACGTATCCACCAAAAGCAAATATTCAATGTCACTCCTAATATTTTGAAAGAGATGCAGCTTCACAAATGATAGGAACCTTGGGGCATTTCAAATTGAATGCATTTTCTGAAATCACTTTAAATTTCAACTATGGACTGTAGCTAGGCCTGCTAGCCTAAAGGCAATGCTCTGTATTACCATGCCACAGATCTGGGTTAAATTTCTATGTCTATAGCTTACCAAGCTGGCACAACCTGGGGTGAGACTAGCACCTCTTGTTATCATGCAGACACCACTTCAGCCGATTAAGGAGCAGCACTGATAGGCTGCTTCTCTGAAGAGAATCCCATCCTCCTCAGCAAGGAGGCTCTGTCTTTGAGCATAGCAAGAGGTTAAAAACAGGGTTGAAAATGGAGTATATCCTCAGGGCTCCATCAGGGACATGAAAGACAACCCAAGAGAGTATGTTATATGACAACAAAGACATCAAATAATTTTAGTGGAATAGCTGCCTTCTACCTCTACAAGTTTCCTGGGCATGTCCAGATGCACACTGTATCTTTTTCCCCATTCACCACAAGAATTTTGTGTATTGCTTCTACATGCTATGAAACAGCTGCTACATTTCAATCTAGATGGCTGAAGTACAATGGTGGATTAAGCTATTCCCACGTAATGGATGAATTACCAGGACCTCCTGTACCCAGTGAAAACCAGAAACTACTTGTAAAGTGGCATGTGCAGAGAAAAACCAACTGGGCTTCATTGCTACGTAGTCCTCACACCTCCAGTCCTGAAACTTCACACAATCTTATGCATTCAGCCATGGAAGCATGTTCAAAATTAAGAAAGAAGGGTTCTGTTTCACTATTTCCAGATACTATGTAAATATTCAAATTCTTCTTGTTACAATGATAAATAATCTCTGTGGGTAAATGTGTGGTATGTATACTGAGATTCAAAACCAGTTGAGATACAGGAAAGAAAGTTCCTGCCTGTTTCCTGAAGAGAAGCAAAAAAAATCCTAATTTTGACCTGCTTGTTGTAAAGGATTTGAGGATCCTGGGGACCCTTTAGAAAGAAAGGTATCATCACGCTATACGCTATAGGCAGTATTTTCATACTAGGCTCGTGGTAGCTCTATTTGTATCTACTTTAAAGCTTCATAGTGTGACCACTTGGCTTGAAATCTGATTTTCTCCATTAATGCAGTTATATACAAAAGGAAAACTACTTTCTTATTAAAGTAAGCGACTGCATAGTGATAGCGGGAGTAAAACCAGTATTTGTGGTCTTGTGCAAATCAGTATTAGTTCACGACTGGATGTTGATAAATAAAGGACTGAAAGGCTGCATACTTGCTGGAATACAGAAAAAGGTGAAAAAGCAGTACTAAAGTGGCTAAAAATTTGAAAGATATATACTGCTAAAAATTAAATTGAAATACATTTTTTAAATACCTTCTGCAACATAAGTGGCCTGTATCTTCTTTCAAGACAGAGTATCAGTTTATTTCAAATTTAGAGATATTGGCCTTGATTCAAATTCATGGCAGTTATAGAAACCAATGTTCCATGGCTTGATTCAGGTGGCAAGCATTAAATCTTTTTCCTGCTGTCATGCAACAACAACTTTAATACAAATTAGTACTGCCAAACTCAGTTTCCTGAGCTCAGAAGTCCTTGATGCTACTCCCTGAATTTTATTCATACTTTCACACAGATTTTGCTCTGCTGAAATTGTGGTAGCTGACAGGAAACAAAAAACTACAATTTAATGACACTGGATTCAGTATTATAATTCATGACATTGTAGAAAATTTAACATGCAGCTCTTCATTATTTTTTAACTGAGGTAAAGCTCAATCAAACCCGCACAATGTTTGTTGGGGTTTTTTACCCTGTAAATTTGGTTTTTGTGAGTTAGATCTTCCCTTCAGACCAATTGTTTATGCCGAACCCAATCCTGCCAGTCAATAATAACTCACATTTTCCAAGCTACCGATTCAACTTTTACAGCAGCTTTCTTGAAGTTCAAGACAAGACCATCCAAGCCTCAGAAAATACGAAATAACAAACCAAAAGCAAGAGCTTTCTCCAGTTTTCCTACTCACCAGGAATATACAATTAACTAAACTTGACACTCCAGATGACTCAGAATGAGATCCAGAGGGTAGATCTGAGTCAGAGAAAGCATATTTCCACCTAAGAAAGAACCCTCTGTTTCTCCGATCAGCCACTCCAGACTGATGGGCCCTTAATTACACAGTTCCACAAAAAAGGGTGGGAAATGCCAATGAGTACCTAAGCCTCCTGGGTTTCCATGGCCATACTCAAAAACCCCTGGCAAAAATTTGCATTTCAAGGAACGCCCAGTTCCAATTCCTAGTAACTTCCAGAGCAGTAAACCAAAATCCAAAACCACTTCCTAGAAAATTTCTGCCAAGCCAGTCAACTCCCTGTAACTTTAAAATGAAAAACTCACTCGATCTGAATTTAGACCTCAATTTAGAGCCAGTCATTCATAAGTTGGTTTTTTTTTTCCTTTTTTTTATTACTATTTTACCAACCATTTATAATCCAGCAGTACCCAAAGGCTAATCAAGCTCTAGGCTTTAGTGGGCTGGCAATAAAGAGGCATGTAATGGTCAGTCCTGGTCAGGGGCTTACAATGTGTGAAGACAAAGGAAGGAAAACAAACTAAAATAACATTGCTTTTCCTCCCCAAAATCCAACAATAATGAGGACCACTTTGTTAGTTCTATGACTAATAGGATTTTCACTTATCTAAATTTAACCTTTGTTATTTAATAACTGCAGCCTTGCTATTTTTTAAGTGACCCTTTTAGAATTATTTTTTTTTAACTTCTTCATAAAAAAGGAAGAAATCAATCAGTTTCTCACTCTTTTTCTATGTACCTGTAGCTACCCTCAGCTAACTGCCTTGTAAGTGTGCATAAAGAAAAAAACACCAAAGTCAGCTTATGATGACATCAGTGAGGCTCTGAAAGTATGATATATATGCCTCCAGGGTGTTCTGGCTGGCCTTCCTACTCCTCATCCTCCTAGGGAGTGATGGAGCTTTTCTTAAGGAAACTATATTTGTGATCATCCTTAGACCAACATAGATAAGAATAGTGTCTTTCTGAAAGTTTCAACAAATCTGTCTTACTCTTCAAAAGCAGAGATCAAAAAATAGTGATTAAGAAGTTACAGCTAATATGAGTGAAGCTCACCTTATGAAAACACTTGAATTAAAATTTTCTTTATGGCTTAAATAGATAAGTGTGTGTATGTATGTGTGCGTGTTTAAGATATTGTTTACATATCAAGAGAAAGTAGGGACTAAATGGATTTTCTCCAACACAGTTTTGGTAAATAGCAACCCAAAGAGCAAAATGGAAAACTTCAAAACCCCACAGTCTTTTGGAACTACCAAATTTTACACCACTGTCAAATGATAACATTTTTAATAGCTAATGTTAATAGTGAAATATGCTTACTCAGGACTTGTAGCTATTTGGTCAACAGTGCTAAAGTAAAGAGAATTTTGTAAAAATTCTGCTCTTAGCTAAAGGCCATACAGGTTGAAAATAGCCTTTTCAAAGAGCACCATGGATGTTTACAAGAAATAACAAAGAAAAGTAAGGAAAGCAATGGGTAAAAATTCCAGACACACTGTGCAGTGATACAATTCTCTCTATATCTTACTACATACCAAACATTTATAATATGTCAGAGATAGAAATCCCATGGTTTTTAAGGCTCAAATACTTACATGTGAATGCATATAACAGACTGCCAGTATCTACCTACAATTTGGAATTACAGAAATGACAGTGTTACCTAGCTGTCATTGAAACCAACGAACAGTCTTTTATTGATAGGTCCCAAGTGGTAGGTCCCAAGTGATGACAAAAAATCAGATATCCTAAATATGAGTGGCCAGCTTCTAAGAGGACCTAAGAATCTTATTGGCATGGACTTATTTTGGTGACTAATATCAGGACATTATATAATATTTTGGCTCTGGTACCTACAGTAAGTGAAGGGGTTTGCATCTAAGGCATAAAACCATGTGTACAAATGGAAAGAAAATAATAGAAAAAGCAGAAGAGGAAAGTTGGAATGCTTTTTGATGGGATTTCCTAGCTGCAGTGCACATACTTAGCTGGATACTCAGCTTGTATAAACTGACAGCACGGCACTGGAGCCAATGGAGCCTCAATACTTAACACTAACTAATAATCTGGCTCTGTATACTGATGTCAAGACAAAAATAAGCACAAGCTTCCCCACCAAAGAGACTAGAATATAAAAGTGGCTCTAATGAATATGATGGTGTTTGGGGAATTCCTATATCTTTTGTGCAAATCAAAGGAAATGATGAAGGGACAGAGAGGGTAATGGCAGAGCAATAATGCCTTGTGTAACCTCGTCATCAAGAGACTGATAATGAAAATCTTCTCTAGCTGTGCGCATAGTGCCCATGGCAATGTGTGCCTTTGCACAGAAACTGAGAAAAACTTACTGACAAGGGAGCCCAAGATACAGCACTGAAATTGGAACTTAAACCTGTGAAGTATGCTGCATTAATTTATTCACATAAATTAGTGGTGGTATTATGGGACAGGCCAAACATTAATAACTAGCAATCAGCTGGATACTTAAGGATTAGACGAAACTTTCTTTCTTCATGAAAAATAAAAACATTTTAAAAACAAAACCAAAATTCTTTAGTCAATCTGAGGTAATATTTTTTCAAAATCTATGCAAAGTCACTGGACACCTGAAGATGATGTACAACATGCAGCCTGGACAGATTATGCTTTGAAAATTTCTACAAAAATACTTGCTAGCCCATCTGATAGTCCCCTTTTTTATGTTTTTTCTTATGCCTATGATGTGAAAAGTATCTTGCTGTCCTAACCTTCAGAAAGTAATCCTGATTTCTGTGATGTGACTCATATCACAGGCACTATCTAGTAAGCTCAGTGACTACTCTGATAACGTATCAGACAAAAATTGAAGTAAAATGTATTGGTTTTATTACTCTTCAAGCCTAGTTAATAACATTAAACACACTAAATCTACCACTGAAGGAGGGTTTTTAAGAAAGTTAAGACTAAGAGTATGATCAAAAATCACTTGAAATCACTGGAAATCTTTCCATTGTTTGTGAGCTTTGAAGCAGGTCTGAATTGGTCAGCAATGATCCTCCAAGACACATTACAAAGTAAAATTCAATTAGGAATGTACAAATATGGAATTACTGTACATCTGTCATGACAGAAGTAAAGCTACCTCTTCAGTAATCATTAGTATAGCTTCGCAAAGCTCTGTTAATACTATTCTGCTTGTCAGGAATTCTTTCTCCCTTTTCTGGAACACATTAATCTGAAATATCTAAAGCAATCACAGCATGGCCTGAACACAATAGGGGAAAGTCCTCCACAATAAATGCCAGGTGCTCCTGCCAGCAGAGTGATTCCCTGACCCTAGGAGCTGGCAGAATAGAACATCTCAATTGGCTCAAAGGATGGCCAGTTTTCTCGGGAGGTGTGCAGCAACTTCCCTAGCCACAAGCAAAAATAAACTCGTGCCACGCACCTCAAGTAATAAAAAGAAAAGGCTAGATGCTGATGTAAAAATTCTAAAATAAAGCCTTCTGCCTGCTTGTTCATGAATGGTGAGCATAAAACAGATCACCATTACAAGACAGACAAAGGTATACAAATTCCCAAAATTAAAGAAAATATTTAACACAAGGTTATGACTCAGGCCTGGTTTTTCTACATTTTGTAGCAATGCATTCATTTCATATTTTTTCTAGTTTCGCTTATGTAAATTTTAAATAAATATTAAATGGATCGTCTGTTCTTTAGATAACTTTATGTTCTGGCATACCGTATGTTGCCACTGAGCACTCATTCATTAAACATAACAGTGATCCTGAAAATCTTTAATTGGGTAGGATTCCTGTACTTAGATATTAAATTAGAAGTAACGTAAGGATTTGAAAGGCTTGGCCATGCATTCTACAACAGGAACAGAATGCGTATAACGATCATTTTTGCAGCATCAGCATACATTTAGCAGAGCACTAGTGCATGTTGAATGTTATTTTGCCTAAAAAGACATGATAATACAGATCTGGTTTTAAAACTCTACCTGCAGTATCTGCATATTGCATATATTGTTATTAGGTTTTAAATGGTCATGTGAAATATTGACACTTCTCACTATCTCCTACTTGGGATCAGGTTTTCACATCTCAAAACAATCTACCTGTGTCTTTCAAAAGTATTCCTTTCTGGCAAAAATAAAGAACACAATCCAACTTCTACTGAAAACTAGATGACGTTCTGTGTAACCATAATTTTCTTCTACAAAAACCACAACCCAAATGACATTTTATTACTAGTGGACAGCAATCTAAAAAATAGTGGTGAATTGGAAACCAAAGTCACATTTCTCAAAACAGGCCCTTAAGCATCTACACATCTTTGTCCTTTTCAATGAGATTAAAGTTTGTATACATAGATCATATCTGAAAATGAAAATTAAGGTCCTGAACCACTTTAACTGTTTTGAAAATATTGCCTTGCAACTTCAAATAATTGTTCAATAGAGAACATAATTTCTTTGCTATAAAGTAGCATTTCTCTTAATTTAGGAACTTTAACATCATTTACTAGGACTTTCTGAAGATTTTCACTTAAATTTATCTGCAAACCCAAGTTTCAATTTCTTGAGCAACTTTAGCATTTACTCTGTTTATGCTAGCAAGTGAAATTGAAAGCAATACATTATCCAGCCTTAAGGGCTTGCTTCTCTTTCTCCTTTCAATTAATCTTGTCTCCCAGGAATCCAGCATTAAAATAAAATAAAATATCAATACTATTCTTTTTTAATTTCTATGTGTTTAATTATAAGCAGCAATTAATCAATTTTTTCAATTTTACTTCTTCTTGGGGGCATCTCACTGATAAACTGAAAATCAACACCAGTGTATTAATCAAATAATCACAAAACTTTGAGGCAAAAAAGTTCACCCCATCAAGGCTGTAACCTAAAGCTAAGCAAATCCCATCTTTTTCTTGAATTATTGGTAGAACTAATTTATTTTTCCTAGAAAACATTTTCAGAATATATATTAAAGTTCAATAGCAGAGGGCCAATTTCTGTTTTCAATTACACTCTGCAGCTTCATTAACACCAGTGGAATTGTTTGGATATAACTAATGGCAAAAAAATGACTCACAGTTTACACCCTTTTTCTTTTTTTTCTGAGTACTTTCTATCAGAGAAAAGAGAGCTCATGACTAATCCACACTGATATTCCCAGTACGATCCTAAAGCCTGGGAAATGCAAATTTCAATCATTTTGACATTGTCGTTACTATTGAATCCACTTTAAATGGAAGAACACTAGATACTGCTGCTCTTTTCAACATTTTAATATCAGTGGATCAAATCAAATCACTCTGGGTAGGCTTGGATTGTGATCTATGCACAAGATTAGTTGAGTCACACAGATTTTCCTTCAAACCCCTTGTTTTGTAAGAATTTTCAGTATCTCTGACAAGATGGCCTGCCTTAATACTACTCCAATTATTTTTGTGAATATATATAAACTCCTTCTCTGACACTATAAGTATTTGACCTCATTTACACTAGAATTGCCATTAGATTTTTTTAGGTACTATCATAGATAAGAAATTAAAATATTCCAGGTGCTAATTTCAATTTCCAGGATAATTGTTATAATATTAATCTTTTTTTTTTTTTTTTTGGTTTAATCTATTTAATTATTTCCACCCTTTTAATCAGTTCAGATAAATTAACTGTCTTGACTGCAGCAATCTATTTATTTCTGCACAAGAAAAATGCTGCCCATAACAGATATCTTGAAGTTTCTTCTTCTAGTCTTTAAATTAGTATTTTCCACTGAAAGCCTTGAAAAATTTTGGTATATTTCTGCTGCACAGCTAAGTTCTCAAAAACCATTTAGGTCTGATGTATATTAATTTACCCATATAAAGCACATCTGCCAAATTGTTTTGCATCATACAGTAGTAAAATCATCACTACAGCAGTAAGGAACACCCTTCCAATAAGAAAAATCAGTGTAAAACTGCTAACTCCATTACAGCACATTCCTCCCCACACCTCCTCCCCACTCACTCACAGTGTCACACTCTCTAAAAGAAGCTTTGTGCTTCCTGGGAAGGGAATTATTTGTCATGGACTTACTAGCACCTTTCTTTGCCATTGTTAATGGCTGGATCTCTTACACAAGTACCACCTTTACTTATATATGTATGTTTAGTAGATAAAATATATTTATATTTATCCATCTTAACTTCTTTAATCTTCACCAGAAAACCTGAACACGTGAAAATATGAATCCGAGTTGCAAGGTTTTTGAGAAATTAAAAACTTTGCACTAAACACAAGACAATTGACAGCATTTGTTTACATACATTATAGCCATATTTTCCTAAATGTAGAACTTCAGAAATGTAGAAATGCTGCATAAATTTCAATACCATTATTTTGTAAAGAGGAAGCCAGTGAACTATTTTTTATAGATTCTCTTTGATCAAGAGTGATAATTTTATCTTTTTATCATTATTTTTCTAGCTCAGTTATACATAAGTGGTATTACTTTACCAAAAGTGAGCTGTTATTTCAGCACTCCATTTTCTTGATTAATTGTTTCGCTACCTCTATGGTCAAAAAATGATCCATAGTTCAAGAAGAACTCAAATAAATAAAATCAATTAACATCTTACATGTGTCAGAAAAGCAGCTGGTAACACTATTGTAAAAAATCTGATGTAGTGAAATGTACAGTAACAATTACATTTTTTACTGAATCACACCATAAAGGTGAAAACGCAATTCTAAGCATTCAAAATTCTATAGTTTTAAACCTGCTGGCCCTATGCAAAAATAAGATTTTTTTCTTGATTAAATACTCAAATTTCATCTCTCAGAATCCATTACATTATACTAACAAAGAGTTTGCTAAAAAAAAAAAGTTTTTAAGAGCTCTCCTGGGGCAATAAATTTCAAGTTTGACATAATTTCAAACACTGTTAAAAACGTATCTGTCAATATTTGATCCTAAAACAATCTCATTAAGAGAGGTATATCTTAGGTATTATTACAAGGCACACTTTTTAATATCTTATTAGCACTTTATTTAAAGTGGTTTGTGCAGTGCCATTTTAATGATGAATCTATTGTTTCTTGCAGAAAGTTTCCAGCAGCTTGATAGCTTCCACATATTTTAAATACTATTAAGCAGTTTCAATGTTCTCCAAATCAGTACCAAGATTTTTTAAAACACCTATTCTTTTGTTAAAGAAGCGCTCTGTGCTATTGTCTGCAGCTATCACCTCAGAGTTTTCAACAGGAAGTGCAGAGATCAACAACTCCTAGTATGTTCAGAGATGATGATGATGATTACTAAATTAAGCTTACTTCCTCTGTCCAATGTTTCCAAGTTTATCAGTGAAAGAAGGATAAAATCTGATCCTACTGAGGTCAACGGGAACACTGCCATTGATTTCACCATCACCGGTATTCGACTAATTTAAAAATACCTGTTCAGATGAGTTATCTACATAGGTGAAACTGTATTATCATTTTAGGTCACTCTGTTTTGAAATATTATTATAAATTAAATAAAACTAGTATTATATCGCCTGCTGCCCTGTACGATACCCTTCTGTATACAAACAGGGAACTGGGCCCGTAACATCCACCTGTGAGAGAGTTCAGGCTCCTTTCATTTAAAAGTTGAGAAAAGCATGGATCATAAAAAGCATGAAAGCACACCAATTTTCTTTTCTTATTAAAGGTGCTTATTACAGCTTCTGACTACAGTATATTTTACCTTCCAAAATTAAAAGTATCTTCTATAAACCACCAACTGCCAGACACCAATGTGCGTTCAAGGCCTGGTTTCCTGTTTGCACTCTGTCCCGCTTCTGCTTCCTAGAGTAACTCCTGGTCAGCCTCCAGCACTTTACAGATCCTGGTTTCCATTATTTTTACCAAGACTTCTGTGATAAAACATAGTGAGTCTGATCTTGCCTTCTGCCTTCACCTTCATTAATAAGAGAGCTTAGAGTATCCAATATTTGGACAGTAATCAAGTTCACCAAATCAATCGGCTGACCTTGTCCTTGTCCATGTCTGGGGTTCCTTATGAACAGGGAGAGCAATAAGTAGACCCCCACACTGATCACTTAATATCGCCCATCTTGTGAGATGAAGAGATAGGCACACAGCCTCTAAGCTTTGACCTGAAGCTCATGTGTGCTCTCACTGTATGGCCAGACACCTTTGTCGTTACACATTGGATACACTTTGCTCATAGGATCAAGAGGGGAAGTGAGACGTGTTCACACCACCAGGCCTGAATTACTCCAGTCAGAGGCTAAAAAGCTTTCCAGACAAAATGCTACCCCCACTGACTAACTCTCCTTTCATCCCTTCTGCCAATCAAAAGACGTTCCCTTTCTACCCTCAATCCAGCCATCAAGTTACAAGAACAAAATTTTAGTACCTCCAATATGGTCTTTCTAGAAAAAAGCTGTGCAGCTCTGGACAACTCTGTAATGTTCCATAATATTTTCACTTAGAAGAAGGCATTTTTCACCTCAGGGGTTCCATTTGGGAACCTCTGCTCCACAAACGAAGAAGTCCAGCCCCTTAGTAAAAACCATCTCCTCTTCATGAAGATATTCACCGAGGTCAGCTTGTCCTGAGAATTTCTTTCTTTTCAGCCCTGTGCCCTCCCACACACAAGCACAGTGCTTTGACTGTAAGGACAGAAACAAGCACCAGACATGCAAAAAAGCTATAACATATCTTATGCTGAAAAGTTAAATCATACAACCGCAGAGTAAAACACGGCCCCAATTATATGGGTAGTGATCTTTCATGTTCTGCAGCCAGTAAAATCCTTTATGGTCCACTTCAAGAACAAAATGCTCCCCTTACAAATAATGTTGAGACCCTATGTTGCCCATTTGAGCAGTAGGAATTTCTTCAGCAGCATACTGCTCCCACAGAACAAGGATTTCTTTTCCTGTAATAATACTGTTTCCAGGTCAATAATAGGCATCAACATGAGCTGCAACACTGGTTGAAAAATCTGTCTTTGAAGTGCCGGATGTTCACAGGAGCTCTTTTTTAATGTCCGCAAGCAGTTGTTAAAAATTATTCATCCGCTCCACTTTAGTTTGTGCCTTTCTATACTGCCAATGTGATGTAAAACATTCCTGCACCATGAAGGGAAATTTTAATATTTAATCCTATTTTTCCCATTCTTGAAGCATTGCATATCTCTCAGAGACACATCAGACATAGCTAACCCAAATGTCACTAGCTGCAACTTTCACGAGTTTTTAAAAGTTATTTGCAGTTTTCTCAGGTACCCATTTCTTATGGAAGTAAAACTTTTCTTCCTACTGTTAATTGTCTGTTTCCAGCATCTCCAATATCAAGATCCAGAATCAGTGGACCTCTGGGAAATTCTCACTTAACGTGAAATTACCTTTTGCCTACAATATAGGACCAACTTCCTTGGTTTCTTCCAGAATACCTAGGGATATACATATAGTAACTATACAAAAAAAATCAAGTAGCGGAAGAATTTTTGATGCTCAAGGCACATCTTAAAACCAACTTTAAAAAAATGCACTTATCTCAGCCTGAACCACTGATCCTAATGAATGTCTGTAACATGTTTCCATTTCTGATTAATCCTGTCCACAATGTTACGTAAGAGGAACAAACAGAATTCCACAGTTCCCAGAATAGTTTTGCACCATTTTGGATATAAAACAAGACTCATGGTTAGTAACTTCATGGTATTTTTTCCTCTAGAAAAGAACTAAAGCTCATTACCTACGGACTGTGCTGCAGCCATAATCTTAAGATCTTCTATGATGCCTAACATTTTAAAAGAATCTGACTCAAGCTTTTTGTCCTAGATATTGACTACCATGTTTCATTGCAGGTGAATTTCTATCCCTTCAACTCAACATACAATTCCTGGATCACAATATTTAGTATCACATATAACAAACTTGATTCTGGCTGAAGGTTGACCATTCTATGAGCTGTTGTGGTATATCCTTTAATCAGGGTTTGTTCAGACACTCAAAATCACTGCTGTTATTGATCACCTTTGACATTTTTGTTCAGAAACTATTCAGCATCATTTTCCCTGTCAAGGTCCTAGGAAATCTTGTCATCCAAATTTCAATTTCCTTTCCTAGAACTCTGCAAATCTCTCCTTCTGACTCAAGATCTGCTTATCAGATCTTCATTATACAGCCAGGTATGGCTATCAACCTTCTGATGAAAATCATTACACAATTAATTTCTTTTCTCCCTCCCCTTCCTTAAACAAGTGAACACAAGAGGAATTATTTCAAGCTAGAACTTACAAAGTGCAAACTGTACACCTGCTTTTACCAAAACACAAGTTTCTAATAGTGCTAAGTCTACACTGATATAACAGTAAAATGTGACTTCAAAAACTTGAATATATAATTAATTTAATTTACATATATGATAACCCATCACTGCTAGTATGCAAACTTAAATATTTATGAAAACAGCTATTATAAACCAGTTCTTTCTCCAAAAATGACATAAATGCAGGAACTCTACAGGGACTGATGTTACATACCTTTGACAAAACTTATCAATACATACGTCAACTATATGACCTTTAAACTAATGTCCATATCACTACTAGTTGTTTTTGTTTACTGTTAGCATGTGTAAAATAGATTGCATCCCAGTTTAAAAGTATAACACACATTGACGTTCACGTGTTCATTGCAATGTTCAAGTTATCATCACAATCAATTTTGTGCCATTGGAGTTTCACCAAGCAAATAATATCCAAGCATTTAATTTTACTGAATTCAGCCTGTTTAATATGCACTTTGCTTGATGTTAAAAAAAAAATCAAACTTCAAATATGAGTGTAAAATTAACTTACAGAAAACCCTTTCCAAATGAAAAATAAACAGCAATTAAAATTATGAACTCTTCAAAGCAGGGAATCTTCTCTTTTTTTTTTTCCAAGGTATGATGCCTTGTCCACACAGTCCCAATAAGGTCTTTCTCAATCATATCAACATGAGACAAAAATACATTATGAAGCAGTGTAATTAAGCTGTGACACATCTCATATCCATTCATGAAATAGGCAGGAAATAATACTAGCCAAAACTACTTAGCTGAGGCCATTTTTTCCAACAGTTTTCTAAGAGAATAACCAAATAACCAGACTTGCTACAGCTTCCAGAAACATCCTATACAGCAATGTAAGAACAGGAGTACTAAGCTAGACCAGTGTTTCCTGCATCCTGTTTCCATAAATCCCCTAAAAGAGTTGCAAGGAACAACATAAAATAGTGACAGCATATATAATATGTACCCATAGCCTCTAATCATTTTCATTTCAATCTGCAACTTAAGAACAAAACAACAGGTATACTAAGTCAGTAAACCAAATATAGCACAGAAAGAGCGTTCCTTTCCATGATATCCCCATGTCAGCATCCAGCAGACAGCTGTGCAAAACCTTCCTGAAACTGAGTTGCATCATCTTCATCACATTTAATAGCTCATCAGAGACATAATAGAGTAATTCCTGCTCCATTTTTATATTTTGACCTCTAAAACACACTTAGGCAAAGAATTCTACTATTCAATTACATATTATGTTGGGAGAGAGGGAGCACACAAAAAAGCCCCCCAAAATATCAAAACAAAAAAAGTCCCACCTTCTGTTAACTGTTTTTAAACTCTTTCCCAAGAAATACACAGGATGTTTCCTTGTTCTCATAATATTAGAGAGTTAATGAATAGTTGTTCCCTGATTATCTTCTAGAGGCCTTGCATGATGTTATGGCCAATTCCTCTGTCATCTCTTTTCCAAGATGAAGTATTTTATTTTATTTAACTTTTCCTCTGACAAAACTCCTTCCATATATCTCATCAGTCTTCATTCTCTTCTCTCAAACTACAGTATCTTTTTGAAATTCTGATAACAGAAATACACGTGGTACATACATAGGTACAGAGGGCACACCCATTTATGGATTGGCATGACTTTATCAATGTTCATGTTTTCTTTTTGTTTTTCTCTCCTACTTATACCAAATACTCACTTTTTTAAATGCTAAGCTATGAGGGAGAGATGTGTATCACTGAGTTTGCCAAATGATGGGCCTGCCTTCACAGGCAATATGGCAGTGTTACCCTGAAAAGTAGATGGAGGGCATGGAAAGAACTATAGGAGATCTGTTTTGATTAAGGAGTCAAGGAGGAGATGACAGAGAAGCAAGACTACATTTTCTTTGAGACAGCCTATGAATCATCTGCAAAGAAATGATACTTGAATTGTTTCTACATAAGATTATGCAAAGAGAGCAGAATGAGGGAAAAAAAAGGGGGCAGCTGAGAGACAACACATTTCAGAACTCCCACACAAAGCTGGATAGTGAATGAGAAAGATCCTCCAAAGGATGCACTGAAAAAGTCATCAAAGTATCCAAGGACAGCAGAAAGAGAACATTTGCCAAGAAGTCACAGGGCAAAAAGAACAGGGACATGGTCAACTGTTTTCACAGCTGATTGCCTGGCTGAGAGGATCAAAGCTTAAGATTTAAAGTGCAATTCACATCATGATTTAGGAGTCTCTGTATCTTGCATGGAAAGACAGCCTCAGAAGCAACCCAATGGGACCACCCCACTTAGTCACATATGCCTCAGCTCTGCCTTTTATCACACCCTTGGCACCTCTGACTGCCCATCACTGCAATGCACTCTGCATTTCTGCTTGTTTCTGCTTTCATAGCATAGGGCTATAGTAAGACGCTAAGAATTTGCTTTACTCATGTGACTGCAATACCCAGGGCTTTTTGTATAGCAAGCAAATTTGCCTTATACAGCCTTCTGAGCAGAAGTTAATACTGATTGAGGTAGTATGAATTCCAGCTGGGATTGAGTATTACACAGTTTTATGAGACACAGCTCCTGGCTCTACCAGAACTGGGCCACAAGTGGAAGCGTGGACCCATCTGCGTTTCTTTCTCCTCACCCAATCCCACATCAGTTACCAAGTTAGCTGCCTTCTGCTGAGCTTTCTCTCACCATAGAAAGAAATTACTGAAAAAAAAAAATTAATACAGTTCTCAATCCTGAATTTTCTTCTGTCCATGAAGTAGGACAGTCTAGATCAAAATTAGTGTTTAAAAATTATTTTGAATCCTCCTGTTCTTCTCTATTTTGTATTCACATCTCCCATGAAAACTGTTGTGTAGATGTGCTACAGATTGCACAACAGCCAAAATGAGTAAGAAACTCTATAAACTGATTTGGTTTCCAACAATTACACAGGCAAATACACATACTCACACACGCTTCCATATATCAATGACTTCTGAAAATACAAATGGAAATGACACAGTAATCTTCCAAGCATTCTGCTTTCTTTTTCATTGCACATAGAAAAAAAAAAAAAAAAAAAGAAACAAAAATTTTTAACTAATATGCTTTAGTTACTAAAATTTTCTGTCTCTTAGAAAATAGATAAATTAATTATAATTAGCTTCCACTTGGATAATTTTGTGTATAGCGTTCATATCAGTGATCTGTTTAAAAAAAAAAGGGGCAAAATCAACACATACATTTTCTTAAATAAAGGACTTGCATAAAACAAAGTCAGGCACTCAGTTCCTCTTTCATTCCATATGATACACAGCTGCGTTAATCCCATCAGGAAACAGGCAACAGGAAATTCTTAACATTCTGAAGAGAAATCTAAAGATGTGTCTCATCACCCTTCCTCCTAAAAGTGCTTTTTGATTGTCTAAAAGACTTTTACACCAGTTCTAAAATTATTAATTACTTTACTTAGGTTTTAAGCAGCTATAGGCCTCATTAAGCAACTAACAAAGAGTTGACAAAGTATTTTTTTGTAAGTTGCCTTCACTTTTTCATTTCCTATGTACCAAAATATAAATTGATAAGGAAAGCTTGACACCTATGGACAAAATCAAAGCCAAGTACCTTAGCTATTGGAAAATGTTCCTTCATAATGTGCTGCTCCTGTCTTATTTGTGTTTCTAACTATAGCTCTTGCATATATAATTCCATTATACTTTTATAAATCACTGTTTTGAAAAATGCTTTTGAACCATTAATATATTTTCCTGGTTAAAATTCTTTGAGATGTTCTTAACAAGAGTCTTAGATAATGAATTTGGGCAAACTCTGGAACAGTCTTTACAGTATTATCATTCTCATTAATTTTCAGAACTACCCACTGTGTTGAGATGATTGTCATGGGCCTAAGACTTCAATTTGGCTAAATATTTTTGCATATATTTCAACATATAAGTAACTAACAGATGTTTAAAATGTTAAGATCACTTTCTAGAAATAGTTAAATGTTTACTGTAATATCATAATTTGTTTTGCACTCATATTTATTTTGCTGCTTCTATCTTTAAACATTCCGTTAAAACCGTGGTTGGCTGTAGACAAAATGCTTTAAAATGACTTCACAAGGAAACAAAACATACTCGATTTAGTAAATACAGCTGTGCTTTTAAAGAAAGAAAGAAAAAAAAAACACACACACTTAACGGTACCACAAATGAAAAACAAAGAAAAGAAAAGAAAATACTTAATGATAGAAATGTTACTTTTACCTAAGGTCCAGACTTCATGTAAACCATTTTAAATTGTTTGCACAATAAAAGCTTTTCAATTCATATTTTATATTTATTTTAGAAACCTAATACATTCTGCTGTCTTACATCATTACTAAAGGCTATATTACATAAAAAAAAAAAAAAAATTACTTTAAAAATGTTAATAAACCACATATACAGTATCTTACTTTGGTCCAGATTATTCTTTTTTTCTTTGCTTTTTTTTGTTATCTTTGAAGACTGCTTCTGTTTCCATTGTTTCATCCTTAACCATTCACATATCAGAGCAATAAGTATTTCATTACTGGTTTATCTGTCCAGAGGCTTGAGAAGCAGTAACAATTAACCCTCCCTTCACAGTGATTGATACAGGCTTTGCTTTCAATTTGTTCCACTACACAGATCATGAAATTCTGAATGCGATCATCCTTATTGACCTACACTTTCAAACACACGGCTACAATGAGATGAAAGTAATTATTAAAAGGAACACAGGACTACTCAATGCTGAAACAAAGTCTTGAAAAATCTTTTAGATGACCTTCTCATAAAACTAGCATTATTTGATGTGAAATAAAATGATGGATTTGCCTCACAATCTAGAAATATTAAATTTAAATCTGATCAAGGTACGATAACATTATATCATATAAGCCCTGCTCTATCGTCATATCAGTTCATATCTGACCCAATAACAGTGATTTCAACCAGAGGGATCACAGTAGCATCAGGCCTTATATATTTTAAAAGTTCCTCCGTCACTTTTATTTTAGACCAGCTCTGTCCTGTTAAAAATGACAAGACTGTAATTACTACTCTACTATAGTCTTTCAAAAGTGTTTCAAAAAGACACAGTGTTCCTTTTTAAGATCCTGGACTTCTTGAGGCACCTAATGTAAATAAGTACACAGGAAATTCAGACTGCTAAGGAAAAATGAGGAACTCAAGTCAGATTTCCATCATCAGCTGAGATGAACCAAGAGCTATATACACCACTGCTGGAGACTTACTGCAGCGGAAAACAAGTATTTTTTTTCATAAACCCTTGAAAAACAACCCCACCAAAATATTAATTTCTTATAATTGATACATTTTTGAAAACCACAAAAGGATTGGTAGGTGAACAGGAATGACAGAACCACATAAAATATGGGTTGCAGTCAAAGAAAATCAGGATAGAAAACTGTGCAGAAGGATGTTCTTACAGGCCTGAGGCTCTAATCACAAAACAGAGTGATGGAGATGAACCAATACTGCATGGATTAGCAATGAATTATTTTGAACTATAATCATGTGCCAGCACAAAGGGGAGGTAAAAACTAGCCATTACTCACAAGCTGATCTGCAGATAAGAAGAAAAAAAAAGTAAAAAGAGAAAAAAATTTATATGCTAAACTGAGTCAGGAGAAAAATGAAAATCTAAAATGTTGTTACACTTCAAGTAACATTCTATTTAATATCTTTCGTGTACTGTATAATATCTGTAAATATAAGTATTTACACAATACAATCTGTAAAATGATGGGGCTAAAGCAGGGTTAAATCAGACAACTCTTCTGTAAATTAGTACTGGATAACAATATGTGCTGAAAAATATCCTAATAGAAGAGTTAGCTTTAAAATAACACACAGAGGCACTAATTTTTCCCACTGTAAAACTGCATGTGTGTATAAATATATATATGCGCATAGGTAGACATAGGTAGAGATATATGCAAATGTGTATATGCACATGCACACTTATGTATACATATGCATATATAATGAGGGATTTAATTTCCATTAGTCCATCTGAAAGCAAAGCACCACCATCTTAAGATTCAATGTTAGTTTTCCCACTCGGGGGGAAAAAAAAATGTTAGAACTAATTTTGTGAGAAAAGAAAAATCAAAACTGCTATCCACAAAGATTCCTGAGATTCTTATGAACAGACTGTTTAAATGAAGAGCACTTTAATCAGTAGAGGAATCCTCACGTTTCTAATGTCTTGCTGTGCATTCTGCAGGTTATAGTAGCAGCTGGTAGAGGTCATATATCTTTTGTGAGCATCCCAAAAAGGCTCACTGCCAGACTGTTAAATTATGAATAAGCAATGAACAAAAGAATGCAGATACGGTGGTGACAAGATAATCCAAGCAAATTTATCTATGACAAATTTCACAGGATTAACAAATTACATTTACACAGAACAATAAAAATGTGCAAAAAAAAGGATGAGCCTACTTTTGCCTCACAGCATTAGAGGAAAAAAAATCACCATTCCAATGCATGTATTTACATTTAACTTTATCTTAAGTAAGACATTTATAGCTTGCTGAAGACAATCAACTAGCATTATTTCCTTTCAAACAAATACATATAGTGTGTCTATGTAACATACAAAATATATCTGCACTTTTCAATATACAAGTCAGTGGAAGATCTTTTAAAGTTTTCCTCGCAATTAGTAACAAGCAGAACAAATATAGAATAATTCTAATTTTGCTTTTCACGTGGGATATTCTTCTCTGTCAGTTAAAAGACACTTTTTCTCTTAATCATCCTGGGTTTTGTTCCTATTTGAACTGAACAAATATTGTAATATATGATAAGTGCCACTAGAAAAAAAAATAAGGCATGAATAGGACTTAAATACTTTTTTGCAGTAGCATCACAAAACCATTAAGAAACAATAATTTTAAAAACAATCACTCCAAAAGGATTCCTAAATCCAGAATCTAAATACTGGATGTTCCTAAACATGCACATTCAGTATGGCAAATAATGTTTTTGGAAGAAGAGGGGATTTGCAGTGTTTGCTACAAACTGCAGTCTTGAGAAGTGATATAATAACAAATTTTGAAATTTCCCTCAAAAGCACAGAATAAGTTTCCAAATCACAATTATGTAGAGAAGCATTTTTCTTCCTATTAACAAAAGAATAAAAGGAAAGTCGGCACCTCTTAGTTTTGATGTTCGAGTCTGAGTAGAATGACTGATAAAAGAAACAGCATATATGTTTGAAAGATCTGGAATCTGCTGTACCTTTTCTATCATGTGTCTCATATGAAGTCTGTATTTTCTGTCACCTCCTTTTTTATTTTATTGTTTGTTACCCTGAAACAGTTGTTTAGTAAAAAATAGATCTTGAATAAAAAACAGGCCTTCTGAAATCATATATATCATTTATGTACCAAATATATGTTCTTGTTACAAAGCACTGCCTACAAACAGGAAACCTCACTGTTAAAGTGAACATCCAATTAATTAAGATACTTTAGTAAACTACTTGGATCCTTCAAACACTGCTACTTGAGTACCATTTATCTAGCTCATTCAGCCATTGAAAAAAATTACTGTACTTTTGATTTTCCAGAAAAAAATGCAAGTTTTATTGTAAAACTGAACAGCAACTCAGAAAGGATGAATAAATAATTTAGCTCAAAGCATTTGTTTCTCTTTTTATGTTCATCTCCTATTTGTTACTTAACAAGAGAAAACAATTTTGTTTTTTTACAACGTACTTTTTTTTTGAGAACCTTCTGTCCATACTGTTAGTAATTTATGCAAAGGTGAAGCAAACATGCCAATCCTACATCTAACTATAGTCAGACAAATAAAATCAGCTAGTTGTTTGGGGTTTTTTTGCAGCTGTGAAGGCTGAAGGCTAAGTACTACTGGCAGCTATTCTCCTTTTTAAGACTTTTCCTTTTTTTAATCCCGCTGCCAGCACTGTACAGATTCAGTCACTCGGTTCTTTCTATTGACCTCAACCTTGACCTGTGCAGACTGCCCACTTACATTTTTTTTCCCACAAAGTAACAAATTCTGCCTCCCATCATCTCTATGAAAAAAACTGCTTTTCTAACAAATTTGCTGTGTTATACTTTTGCTAAGTGAATTATAGCTTTGGCAGGACAATTCTGAGCCACCTAACTCATAGAAGCCTGGGCTGTAAGTAAACTGATCGTAAATGTGAATTTGCACATGACTTTCAAACATGATGTGTAGGCAAGAAGGAAAAGGAAATCCTCCTTCTTCCCACCCCCCCCCATCATAATATAAATGTATCAGTTCTGTGCCAAAATTTGAGCAAAACTATAACCCTTTAGGATTTAATCCAAAAGGACTGTTCAAAGACTATTCATTACTCAATAAAATTCAGTTTGAAACAATGAAATGTGTAATGAAGCCTGTTCTAAATTCCTGTTGGAGACAAAATTCCCAGGCAAGTATTTTAAAAGGGGCTTATAGGATTTAGGTGCCCATATTTCACTGAAACGCTGCATGTGTTGGATGCCTAAATCCAATAGGCTCTTCAGAAAATCCAAGCCCCAGGGACATTACTGTAGATTACATACATACATATTATTCATACTATATCCCGTAAGTTCACTATATACATATGTAAACCCAACATGCCTGCAGGTAATGAAACAGTACTTTTCCACTTAAATTATTTAACATAAGTGTTGAACTTCTATTATATATCAAGCTAACAGCTAATTTTAAATTGCAATCAAGCCATTCTCTGAAAGCACTTTATTTCAGCGGAGGTTTTGCCTGTAAAAGAAATGTAAATCCCTCTAACGAAGGCAGTGTAATCTTTGAATACACAGTCAAAATGGGGGCTGGAATTTTATTCCTAGTGCTAACATTGACATCTTCTGCCACTTCTGCCAGTTCTCAAAAATGTTCTGTGTGCAACTATCTCATCAGTAAAACGTGTAGAGCAGTGTTCACAGACCTTTCAAAGCACACTAAGCTATACAAAGAAACATATTTAGAGAGATACTTTGTATTAATATTAAAGTCTTCTTCAGGCATTGTATGACATCAGTGAGAAGTTCCCTAGAACAGAAAAATGGCAAGATACGACCAAAGAATAAAAATCCAAAATACAATACATAAGGAAGGCTAGGAAAATAGCCTGTAACAAATCTTCAAAACTCTGCTTTCGGTAATCTATCTCAAATTCTTGCTTACATATCATTTGTTCTTTAACATGCCTGACTCTTGCCTGCATGCAGAGCACCGGGTAAAGGCTGGCATAACTCTCAGTATCTAGCTGCAGCAGGCTGAGATCAGAATCTCCTCAAGGACCACTCCATTTTCACTTGAGAATCTCAAGATTTTCACAGTTTTTAATAATACACAGATGCAAAGTTCACTCCTCCTCCCACTAAGTACATTAAAGTTTGTCTTTGCAATTTTAGTGAGAATAAACTCACGTCTATCAAATTATATGGTAAAAATACTTTTCTCCTTGCTCGAGATTCTCTGTAGTATACTTTAATTATATGCATAATTTCATTTGGGACTTTTTTAAAGATTAACGTTCAACTTGAACTCAATATTCTCCCAAAGACAGGATCCGGTTCTGACAAGTTACAGACAGAAATACTAAGCTACCCTTACCACACCTCCTTTGTCCTGTGTAATATACTATAGCACACGAAATTAACGAATATTTTTACTATGCAAAGACCTGTTCAAATCAGTGTCACAAGGGTCCTATTCACTTGACTAGCACTTTGTGTATTGCAAAACTACTGCTCGAGCTAGTCACAGAACAATGATCTAGTCATATAAGACATGGCAGCAACCATTCTATTCTTACTGTGGCACATCTTCCTATGCAGCAAAATGCAATATTATTACAAATTATCCTTATTATGCAAAGTCCTATTAAACAAAAAGTCACGCACCTCATTCCTGCTAATGGGACTTTTGTATGTTAAAGATAACATGCAGTAGCCTTATAAATATTACATAGAAAGAAATTGCCTCTTCTGAAAAAATGCAATTATTATGAAATGAATTTTCAAAACATTTCCTCTCATGGCCATAAATCTTTGGCACCTCTTTTTTTTCTTCTTTTTTTTCTAAAAAAAAAACCAACCAACCATACAAACAAAAAAACCCAAACACAAAATCCAAGCATTAAGCATAAACAAACAAACAAATGAAAGAAACAAATGACTGGAGTGCAAATGCAGTCTTGGCTATGTACCTTAAAAATATCTTATGTTTAAAATATAAAAACAAATTTCCAGTCTGACATCCTTCAGAAGAAGTTCGCTTGATTCATATTGAAACAATGTGACTAATGCTGAAATCTCATCTCACACGATGTGCTTCTACACCTGCAGGAGCTACTAGTGACAATAATATAAAATTAATCTGACGGACTGACTGAGTATAAGGTTTCAGATTTCAGGAAACAGTCTCATAACTTTAAATTCTAAAAACCCCAATTACTTAATTGATATCAAATTAAATTCTCACACATTTTTAAAATAACGTCATCTTACTGACCTCAATGGGAGCAGAATTAGTCCCCAAATGTTAATAAAATGGTAACAGTTAGTTTTCATGGTCAGTATCGGTTATTCAAAACTCTTATCTTAGAATACATTTTTCAATAGAGAAGGCATTATTATAAAGATAATTTTATGACACAAACATTTATTTAAACATTGTACTTTTTAGGATAGACGCTGATGAAACTAA
Organism: Scolopax mira; assembly: GCA_004320125.1. Lineage (NCBI taxonomy): Eukaryota > Metazoa > Chordata > Aves > Charadriiformes > Scolopacidae > Scolopax > Scolopax mira. The sequence goes on from BJBW01002000.1 coordinate 383,439, forward strand.
TGCTTAGAATGTAAATTTTCAACAACTGTTTTACATCACTCCCGCAGTAAAATTCCCATCTGGGCTGGCAACTTGTGTGCCAAGTTTCAAACAAATGTGATTTGAAACTGCCAGTATATTAGACTCCGAAATTCAAGTGAGACACTATTAAAAGGAGATGGATGGTGACAATTCTCTTAGAAATACCTATGGTTCTGGGTGCTGTATTAATCTGTTAACAAAACTCTCTATTTATAACTTATTAGTAATATAGGGTTAGAACATAAAGCTGTTAAATTGGTACAAAACAAGCTAACTGGATATAACTTGTAAGAAAAAACCAGTTGTGCTGTAAAGAATGTAGAAATAGTGCTGCAGACAAAACCTTGTTATTCCAAATTCCATTAGTTACTGAAAATATGTAATATAACTTTTGTTGATCAATACTCTCATGTAAGCTCTAAATAATGTATGATTCCAGTGGAGAAAAATGCAGCAAATCAAATATGGTGGGAGAATGTTTCAAATTATGAAGAGTAGTATGACTGCTAATCCATAAATCAGAAATCAGAAAGATTGTTGTAATGTGGGAGGGCTCTATTTAATAAAGGTCATTATAACTCCTGGCTCTAGAGCTATAAGATCTAATATCCTCTCTGGTAGCTCTATGATATGCCCATGCATTACTGTTCTTGTTGACAGTCTGTTGCCTTGGAAATATTTCATTATTTCAGTTTTTCCATTTGTAGACCCTTGGCCTTGTGATATGAAGGCCACCCTATTTCATATTTTCGATTATCATTTAAGCAATCTTCTGGAGCTATTTATATAAAAGCAAGTGTTAGACAATGCATATCATCATTTATCACTGCTATGTTAAAGCTCACACTCTAGAAAGAAATGCCAAAATAAAAGGTTTTTTTCTCTTTCACTTTAAACCAATAGCACTCTGATACTACGATATGCTTTACAAATCAATGCTGGCATATCATATGCATGACACTTCTGTCTATTTAATTTTCTTGGTTATATATCCGCGCAATTGAAAAATCCCAAACTGCTAGTGTAACTGTAAAATTTGCTAACACTCATAGTTTAAAAGAAAATCAAACAAATGTAAGTGTGTAACTTTTCAAACATTCTTTAAAAAGCCTAAACAGGTGAAAAAAGTTTCAAAACAATTCAAGTAGCTTGCTTGCATCAGAGGCTACTACTTGCTACATTTGTTTTGTAATCACTAACCTCTTGCTTGAAAAAAATCTAACACAATCTACCTAAATATTATGGACATGAAGACTAAACAAAGAACGTACACAAAGTTCACTTACAAGCTTCGTAATCTGGAAAACCAGTTTATTGAAGTAGTAACTAAGAAGAGACTGCAAAACCCCTTAAGTCACTGATATGTGCCTGTATTTCAAATAGCTTGGCGCACACAGCTGAAAGGATGTGTACAAAGACAGCTTAAATAAACAGTTACACGCAAGACTTCAGGAGCACGTTACATAACTTTTAATAAAATGTACATGAGTGCCTGTTTATTGAAGCACTGATCGATCTTCTCCAAAACTTTTTTTTTTTTGTAAAAGGAAAACAGATTGTTTCTGCTACCAAAAAAAAAAAAAAAGTCATCAACTTCTACATGTAATATTTATTCCTAAACTGTTCAGAGCATTGCAGAGAGTGATAACAAAGTGAACCCTAAGGGCAAAAAACAACTGTTTGGACACTAGGCCAAGTTTGTGGCTATTAGTGTTCTAGGAATTTAGACTACTTTTTTCCCCTGAAATGATTACTCCTCCCACTCCCTACAGGGAAAAACTACTCCAATCCAACCTTTAAAATGACAGCATCAGAGCTGAACAAGAAGATGCTATTAAAGGGCATTAAATTAAATACAGTATATCCTCCTACAACTTCAATCAGAATTTCAGACCAAGTGTTATTTAGTTCAGCTCTCAAGTGGAGCAGAATAACAAATCGCGCACTTTGATTTACCTTCTCCGAATGCCAAATGGAGACAGGTGATAAAGAAAGCACTCATGCACAGGCTATGAAGTTTCCCCTAGAAATTAATTCTATCTTCAAGATTCCTATCTCAGAGAAATTCCCAAAATGGCACACAAATATGCTTCTGCTGGAGAGATTACTGAAGCTATCCTGGCAAATACACTTAGCACTAATATAGTACCATTCTCAGAAAGAAGACAGCAGAATTGTGTGTTGGGGGGGACAGGACTTATTGATACAAATTGTTTCTCCAACAAAGAACTCTGCAGGAGAAAAGCCTGCTGCTATAAGTGTTATTAACGCAGCAGAAACGCCTTTGCAGCCACTGAAATGGAGATTTAAAAAAAAAAATATTTATAGTTGAAGATGAAAATCTGTAAGTTAAGTCACTGACTTCTGAGGATGCACTGTTTTTCCCATTACACGTATCTCCAAATTCTGCTACATATCAATATAGCCTTGTCAAAGTGCAACAGTTAATACTAATGCATCTAACACAGCCGCACTAACACTTCAGCGGAGAATACAAAATATATGGTTTTCTGATACCGGGCAGTCTGCTTCCTTAGGAAAAAATGGCATAGCTATTTAGATAAAATCTGTGGGTTTTGGAAGTTCTACTAGAAATGCTGATCACACTAAAAAATACAAGCCTGAAATTAAGATTAAAATGAGCCCGATTCCCTAGAGTTTTTGTTTAAATATTTTTCAGACTTACTTGTGCCATGAAATATAAAGCAAGTAACACATGATCCAGCTACTTTTAAAAGCTGTCTAAATGTTAATTTCTATTTTTACAAGTAACCAGGAACCTTCCTCACCCCTTACCCTCAAGCTCACTTGTAATGCTGAGGAGCGGGGAGGGGGGGAGAGGGGGGGAGGAAGGGAGAAAGCCCACCCCAAACCCTCTGGCTGCTCTCTGCTCCCAGACATGCATCTCCTCGCAGTGTAGCAACGGAGCTTTGACTACTTTTGTAAGAATCACAAAGTAACATCACATGAACTTGTACTCTTGTTTCCTACCAGTCACTTCTAGAAAGATTCACTTTACTAGAACAAATCCGCTACGGGCAATTCGTGTCACCGGCAGAGCAGATTAATAGCGAGCACTCTCTCCCCCCAACAAAAGTGTGCGGGGCAGACGGCGGGCCGGGAACCAAACGGGGGGTAGCGCGACCCCCCCCTCACCCCCGCGCCCCCCGTCCCCCCCCCTCCCTCCCTCCCTCCCCGCGCCCCGCCGCACCGTCCGACACCGGCTCCGCTCTGCCCACCCCGGGGGGCGCCGGCACCCACGGCCCGCCCGGCGGGGCGGGGGGCCGGGCCGGGCCGGGCAGCCCCGCGGGTGCAGCTGGCGGCGCGGCCCCCCCCCGCTCCGGCCTAGACGCACTTGAACCGCACCGGCGGGGCCGGCCCCTCCGCCCGGCAAACAGGGCCTGGCGCGTCGCCCCGCCGCCCCCGGGGCTGCCGAGCGGCGGGGGCCGCCCGCAGGGAGGGGGGGGGCTCGGAAAGAGGGTGTGGGGGGGTCCCGCCTCAGCGCACACACACACACACACACGCCCGCTCGCCAACGCGCCCCGCCGAGCACCGGCTCCGGGAAGCCGCGGCGGTGCGGCTGCCGGAGCGGGGCTGCTGCTGCGCGGCTCGCCCTGTGTGTATGTGTGCGTGTGGTGTGTATATGCGGGGTGTGCGTGTGTGTGTGTGTGTGTGTGTGTGCGTGCGGCTGGCGGTACGCACTCGGAGGAACTCCCGGTGCCCGGCTGTGCGAGCAGCGGGTGCCGGCGGCAGGTCCCCCCACCCCGCCATGGCAGCCAGCCCCGGCCCCCGGCGGCGGCGGCCCGGCCCGGCCCGGCGCTGCTGCGGCTGCTGCTGCTGCAGGTTCAATAAAGAGAAAGTGTTACCGTTCTCGCCTGGAAGGATCCTGCTGAAAGCTTGGCTTGGTGGGCGCCATCTTCCTGGGATTTTTTTTTTTTTTTTTTTTTTCTCTCCTCTCTCCCTTACTTTTCCCCCTGCTGATGTTGGTGTGTGTTGTGTGTCTAGCGGCAGCAGCGGCGGCAGCAATGGCCCTGGTTAGCCAGGCAGGCTAAGGAAAAGTACTGAGGCCAAAGCATCGCGGGCTCCCGCTCCTCCGCGCAGTCCTGGTGCAGGTTGCTCGCTCGCTTGCTAGCGCTGCTGCTGCCGCTGCCGCCGTCCATAAGCCGAGGAGCGGAGGGAGCCGGGGCCCCGCCGGCCCCAGAGACATGCCCAGCGCAGGCGGCGGCCGGCGGCGGCGGCGGGGAGAGCGAGCCGCGGCGCAGCCCCGGCGGGCAGCCCGGCCGCTGGCATCGCCCGGCAGGTGCGGCACACACACACACACACACGCATACACACAGACACACACACGCACACTCTCGCACACACACCCCCGCGGCCCGCGGGCCGGGCTACGCGGGGTGCCAGGCCATGGGGCTAACGGGGCGGGGGCGGGGGAGGGAAGGAGGGGAGTCAGGGATCTCCGGGCTTGACCGCTGTGAAAGTATTTCTGGGCATTTTCCAGCTGCTTCCCCAGCTCCGCTCCCACTCTGCGTGCGGGGGGACACAGCCTCCGCTGCCGGCGCAACAACGCCACTCAGTTGCAGTTTCGCACACTTTCCTCCTCTGGAGTCTGGGCTCCAGCAGGGAAGAGGGGCTGAGGGAGGCAGGGACTCTCACTGCAACTCGGCGGGCGCAGCGGCTGCAGACCGCAGCCGGGCGGCGTGTCCTCCGTGGGGCTCCCACGCACGGCGGAGGAGCGGGCCCCGGCGGGTGCACGGACAGGCTGGGGGGGGTGGGGGGTGGTGGTGGTTAGGGGACGGGACGGGACGGGACGGAACGGAACGCCGCCGGCCGGGGGATGCGATCGACCTGCGGCCCTTGGGGCCGGAGGCGGGGGTGGCGTGGACGCGGGGGGACCCCACGCACACATTCACACACCCCGGGAATGGGCACTCACGTCCTGAGAGTACGCACTAGGCAGTGGCGGAATAAAGGGCGTAATGCTGGAAACGTTAACTGGGAGTGAGGACCCGCTTTGTTGGGAAAGGGTGTAGCACTTCACGCTGTTTTATTGGAGATTATGAAACTAGTCATGAAATAAAGAAGCGGGGAAAAGAAACCGCTACCTTAATTGTTCCTTCCAGGACACCGGGAAAACCCGAGCGCTGAGAGCTTTTAAAGGAGAAATCACTCCTTCGCTAAAAGCTTTCCATCTCCAAGGCAACTTTGTGGCTGCTCCGCTGCTGCCTTGGGCCTGATCCTGCTCTCAGGGAAAACCCGGCGGGCTTCAGGGGGGAAAGGAGCAAGCCTCGAAAGTCGGGAGGATTTATTCAGGAGAAATGTTTCCCCGACAACTCCAAAAGTTCGGGGGGGGGGGGGGGGGGGGGGGGGGGGGGGGGG
>BJBW01002000.1:391826-416050 GCA_004320125.1 Scolopax mira
GAGGAGGGGGGAATATCAGAGTATCAAAAAAAAAAAAAAAAGGTATGTCTAATACCACTGGAGCTGTAGATATAAGAGAAAAATCCAAGCTGAGGAGGGACAGGGAGGAGAGAGGGGGGCGCAATTACTTTAGCGGTGCAGTGAAAATGATGAGCAGCAAATGTTGCCTTTTTTCCCTCCTCCTTCTCGTCCCTCCACCCCCCACCCTCCACCCAAAATGCAAGACTTAGAGGATTTCTCTGTCTCAATGAAGTAATAATAAAGGCGGCTGACCACAGTCTGGGCTAGCGCCAACTGTGCGGGGGGGGGAGAAGGGAGGGGGGAGGGAAAGAGGGAGGGAGGGGGAGGAATATCCCCGCTCACAGAGTCCTGAGGAGAAGAGGAAGAGTGAAGGATTGTTGCAGCACAAGTTCTTGCTCTTGGTAACTTGCTTTTGCCCCCCCCGCCCCCCCCCCCCCCGCTTTTTCTTTCTTTCTATGAAGGGACGGTTTTCACAAGCGAGGAAATGCGCCGCTTTTGTGCGATGGCAGAGTTTGTTCCCTATTATAGGGAGCTGACTCTCCTCCCCTCCTAGTGTGCAGCGATGTTATTGCTAGTCAAACTTGTAAGGTGTGCGGTGTGTGTGCGCGCACTGAGCCCTGCTGCTGCTTCGACATATCAATTATACCGCCCAGAGCTGCGCGAGAAAAAAAAAGGAAAAAAAAAAGAAAAAAGAAAAAACAACCCAAAAACCGTCAACCAAAAACCCCACCGCCCTCGCCAAGCTCCCCTCCGGGTTGCGCCGCGCCACGCACCACACCGCACCGCACCGGCCGCGGCGAGGAGGGAGGCTCGTCCCCCGCCGCCCCCGCGGGACGCGCGGCCGCGGCTCCTTTGTGCCGCCCCGGGGCTGCGCGCACCCTTCCCCGCCGCCCGCTCCCGCCGGCTTTGCCCTCCTCCCCCTCCGCCGAGCCCTCAGCCCGGGCTCCGCCAGCTCGCCGGGGCCGCCCGCCGACGAGTCCGCCCCGTCCGCGGCGCTGCGCGGGGGCGGAGGCCGGGAGGGAAGCGCGGAAAGTTGGACGGGGAGCGGGGCCGCCTCACGCTCCCCCACCGGCGGCTCCCTCGCCTTGCTGAGGGCGTGGGGGCCGCAGCCGCCGCGGGAGGGGGCCCGGACACGGGAGCCCTCCTCGCCGTGGTGCTCGGCGGGCGATGCCGGGGCTTAGCGCGCCGTGTCCGCGCCTCCCCGCGGGGAAGAACCCGTCCCGGAGGGCAGGATGGGAAAAGAGCGGCGTGCCGAGTCTTTTCGGGGAAAGCGGGGAAAAAGGGTCCCCCTTCCCGTAGTGGGGTCCCAGCGTCTGGGGTGACTCCAAAACCACGGACCCGTAGCTCCAAGCTGCTGGAGCTAGAGGTGTCGGGCATGCGGGGCAGAACTGGGCTCTGCCAGCCTAGCCAGCGGGCAACTGAAGAGCAAAGTAAGGCAACGTGTCAGCGCACCTGGCACGAAGAGCAGCTCCACGGTTAACTCGTTTCTGAGGAAACCGAGGGTTCTACCAAGAGGAGTTGCATGGGACAGAATAAAGGTTGTGCTCCAGGACACTCGTGGTGTCGGAAAGGCTGTGGCGGCATCTCTGAAAGGGGCAGATGTCCCAGGCTTCCCCATCGCTCCAAAGGCATTGTAACCTCTGCTTTCATAAATCAAAGCTGTCACCTGGGCCAGTCTCCCCTTTTCCCATGCAACCGTGTGCCTCTTGGAATCATGGCTGTAGTTCCTAATCTAACAATATCCTCTTATCTTGACTTTTCTTTCCACTGCTGTTCCAAACCAAGTTAAGACACACCGACTTTATGTTAAAACAGAGACTGCATTCAAATCCTTTGTATTAAATAGCATCTGTGTTTGCATTCTGTTTTAATACAAAATGCTTTGGATTGCAGCTAATACCAGGAGATATGAAACTGGTTAGTCCCCACATGTTGCACATAAAAAGAATTCATAATGAGCATCTGTGGGATGTGGAATGGATCCCATGAGTTAGCTGAAGACCTCATAACGTAAGAGCTGAGAGGCCTAAGTGAATTATGACTCTCTTTCCTCGCAAGTAGGATTAATTTTCTATCCCACTTATATTCATTATCTATCCTGTTTATACTATAGGGACATCAATTGTTTGAGTGTTAAATATGAAGACTTTACAGAAACGTGTAGGTTAGATAGCTTGCAGAGAAGAGGGGGGATGTTATTGTTAGGAAAAATGTTATTCAAACTCCATGTTTAAAGAGCAATATGAGATAAAGCTGCTTACTTTTTTTTTTTTAAGGACTGGATTCTGTGCCTTTCTCTTACAACATATTTAAAATGTAAGGTTTACAAAGTACCCTCCATCTGCCTGTGGCCCTCCCAGTAATGTCAATAGGAATTTTGCATGCAGATGAAGGCCCGTATATGGCCTTTAGAGAACAGGTCAATAAATGGCTGGAGGAATAATTAAAGACTTCTGAGCTGCTCCTTTCCTTTTTCTTACAATATAGTACAAGACTGGCATGAATATAGGCTGGACTACCACTCTAATTGGCTATGGAATAACACTGAAAGGAATTTAAATGTGGGCAGTAGCCATTTTCCAAATGATCACTCCATTACAGTAGTTTTGTCTGTCAATGTATGGCCAGGCAGTAGAGTGGATGTAATCATGTCGAAGTCCCCATCCATTGATTGTCACTCTCTGCTCTACAGTGGCAACTCTAAGCAGATTTTCACGTTTCAAAGGGACAGCCAGGACAGAGAGCCTGCCATTAGCCAAGCTTGCTTCAGCTTAGTCCTGAAAGTCACTGCTTTTCATCTGCGTGGGCAGAACCAGGATCTCTTGATATTTCCTAAGATCTTCTACGGCTATTGATTAATATCTTAATTTAAGTATTAACGTAGCTGAAAAGTCAGTCTTGGTAATTTTGCTTGTGCAAGAAATCGCACTGAGTCAGTGGAACAACTGACAAATAGTTTTGTATGCTGTTAAGACAAGTAAAATTCAAAGGTAAGTTTGCGACTGTCTACAGAGTACAGAAGCATTTTCTTTCTCATAGACCTTAAAAGATACCAAATAAAAAAATGTTCTCTCATATCTGAAGAAAAGTCCATTTTGATTGTTTGTATCTTTTTTTCCCAAACTAACTACAATGGCAAAATCCAGTAAGATTTTCTGAGACTTATTTGATACTCCGAAGAAAATACCCATCATCGAACTTATACTCTGTGCCGTATTAAATAGCATGGACCCAATTCGATGTATATTTCACCAGTGCCACAACATACTATGATGGATCTAAATTATTTCAGTGCAGTATGCTAGTCTAATAGAGATAAGAATCAAGCCTGATATTTTAAATTTAGTTTATTTCTCATTTTGTTCAAATTTTGGACAGGTTCTGGCATCTAAGTGACATAGTTTTTGTCTCGATACCATATACTATTGTAAAATAAGCTGTAAGTCGCTTAGTATTGATTAAGTTAAGAAATATTCTTATAGAGTACTGCTGTTTCTTAGGCAAAAACATGGTAAAGATAAAAATTAAAAACACATGATTGTGTAATACAGTAACATTTAATATGTATGCTTTACATATACCTCTCTATCACAATTATATATTATATCTTTATTCTCATTGTCAGTGTACTACTGTTCCTTTCTTTCACAGGTGAAAAAATATCTCTTCTCTGGAAATTCATTTCCATTTACTTAAAGTTAAATGGTTTGACTTTGAATTTTCATTATCTGCTGTTGGAAGGAGCCTGTGACAGGTATGAGAGAGAATGCTACAAAGCTTCATTGTATCATCTAATTTTTGCATCACTTTAGTCAGATATCATTTAGGCAGAGAGTAAAATACTATACGTAGAACCGGATAAGATAGAACAAAACAGAACAGAAATAAAATAAAATGAAAATAGGATATATAATGAATTACGGTAGAAAAATGCCTTTATCTTGAAGTGATTTTTTTTTCAGTTATACTGATTCCTCACTAGTGAGAAAATTGAACTAATTTTATATAAAAGGAATATGTCATAACAGGATATGGCATTTATCTTCCTGAGATAGGGGTGACCTCATCATTCACAAGTGGCGTAGCTATGAATGAGTAATCAGCCTCCCCACCCATTAAGTGTAGATAAAGTCCACATCTTCTGTCTAAGTATTAAATATTAGATTTATTATTTTACAACTCGCCATCTCTACAAGTGTCCACTGACTGTTGCTTCAGTTGCTGCTGAAGCAATATGTATTGTTCAGTGTGAAACAAAAGATGCTCCTGCATAACCGTGAATGGAAACGAAAATAACAGAAGATGGACCTGCAGGAAAAAAAAAAAAAGATAGGCAGAACAGGGATAAGGAAACTCTTTACCTGACCTGCACTTTTTTTTTTTTTGCCTGTAATATTGCAAGATGCTTATAAGATATATGCAGTTAAAATACTTTTCATATTAATACCTCACATATATATGCTACCTCAGATCTTGAGTTATACTGCTAAAGTTACTCCCAAAGGAATTTATATATGTATAATGCAAGATAAATATATAGTTAGGAAAGAATTCCTTCTTCCTATTTATCAGCAGTGCACATTAGAGAAGAGCTGCAGTTAAAAAAATGCAGTTTCTTTCTAGAACTATATAAGATAACATAATTTTCTCCTTCAAATGATGTCATGTGCTGCATTTTGTTTTCATTCCTTTGTAAAAGCAATGAGTGCAGTTTAAAGAAAATATTTAGAGTTTAATTTTAAATCAAAAAGAACTGGCTGTTTGTCTGTTTAGAAGAAAACCCTTTAAATAGAACATGAATTCAGGAAAAAGACGACCGAAACTTATATAGGAAGCACTCAAGTATTTTCCATCTTCACAATTCCTTGACAAGTACTTAGGGTTGGAAGAGCGGATGAGGGAAATGTCTTTTCTGAAAGGTTGCACTGGGAATGAAGGGCAAGATTAAGGTAGTTCCCTCCCCCCTGTATTCAAAAGAAAAGCAAGCAGAGAGTAAGATAGAAGGAAAGTGCCTGGGGAAAGTAGCATCACTATCGAAATCATAAAAGATGTATAAGGACATCAGTGGAAGTACTAGAAAAACTATTAGAAGAATGCCCTACAGGGCTGTCCCAGTGGCTCAGCGATTAGCAGACTGCGCTGCCACTGGGAAAATGCAGTGAGAGTTTGAGGCTAATCTTAGCATCTCACTCATCGGAACTGGCAGCTCAGAGCCGTGTGAGGATGGTGAGTCCACAGTGGAGAAAGACTAATATGTTGCTCTCACACCCAGAGGTACGTACCTAGGCTCCGCTTCGACCACCTAAGGTGTCTCAGGAAGGACTATCAGGTTCTCTCTATCATCAGCTGGCCTAATTCACTCTCCATGTGAAAGCAAAAGAGCACATCTGGCCAAGTGCATAATGACAAAGGACAGCTAATTTTCCAAGGCTGGGTCATCAGTATTAAAGTCAATTTCTCTTGCATTGTATACTTTTCTCTGGCCCAAAATTTTAGTGAATGAGTTCTCTCTTAGCACCAGAGGTTTCCTGCAGTGTTGATCCCTCACAAGTTTTCTAGCAGCTCTGCCAGAAGATCAAGGGGCAGTCAGTCAGTTTTTCCAGATTCCACCTGTTTCTGCAGAGAGTGTGTAATCTATGATGTTCCTCTAGGCAGTTTTAGCTCCTGCATATCCATGTTGCTTGTCTCCAAGATCAGTGTTATTCCTCCAAAGCAGAGTAATCTCTTACTTCATTGGCATCAAATGGGGGTCATGGAGATCACAACTAAATTGTGCTGCTTCCACCTACTCAAAAAAACCCGATTCACACCACATGGCCTAATAAGCTTAATCCAAGAAACTGGAAAAACAAATCATGTAGATGCTTTTTATCTCCAGGGCTTCTAAGAGGTACTGGCATATTATCCTGTGCTCTTACCACATTCAGATTTTTGGTCCAGTAATTCCCTTTGGTCCTGCTCATCCATAAGATACATGAAACTTATTAAGGAGACAGGACTAGTCAACACACTCTTCCCTTTTTATTTATTTATTTACCTTTATTTTCAGCCTCTGTCAGTTTTCCTAAACTGACATAATTTCTGGAAGCAGCTGTTGGTGTCTGGGAAAGACAGCATCAATAGGCATCTTAAGGTTTTTGACTATGCTTAGAGGAGGAGTCTTATCCTTTCCCTCACTAACTTATCCTCCCCCACTCACTAAGTTTCTTTCTAATAAAAAAGAAACAGAAACAAAACAAGCTGTTTCTCCTAATTTTTTTTTTTTTTGATGAACAAGTCCAAGTTAATTATACACACAGAAAAAAAAAAAGCACCAAGCTCTCTCTTCCAGAGGTCTTTCAGGCAGACCTAGTACAATCCCATGGACCCTTTCTTCTTTGGTAGCTACCATCAGTGCTCTGCTGAGTCATTACAGTGAACGTGAGACATGAAAATTCATCAATCTACCCATACCTGTGTTTCCTCCCCTACTGTCCAAGTTGGAAGTCCCAGTTAGCACTAGGTCCACAAAGCCATGCTTCTCCCCCTTTTTTTTTTTTTTTTTTTGGGGGGGGGGGGGGGGGGAGGAGGAGTTTGGATCTCCCCAACTGTAGCTTGTAGGACAGCATGTCATTGTTCTTCTCCCTGCAGTTAGACACCAGCCTTCTACTTATCCTTCTGCATGACTCCTGCTTCCCTTTTGCCATGACATTCTTCTGGCCTCTGTTTTTTATTCATTTTCCTGTACTCAAGAGGTTATGTGACTGTGCACTGGCAATATGTGGAATGACTGCTGCAACATGCTCTCTTATATGGATTACCCAACCCAGCTCACCTGGACTGAGAAGAAGTTTCCTATAAGGCGGCAATGGGGTCTTCTTGGTGTTTCAGTCTCAGGAAAATTGGGAATCCTTTGTGGGTTTTGTGAAAAGCTCATGAAAAAGAAAGGCTAGAAGAGGGGATTATTGAGGTTAGGAGGCAGGAGAAGGGGATTAATAACATAAGCATCCATAGTAATGAACTGAAGAGAAAATGACTAGATTCAGCTTTTTTTGGTCATTGAGATTGGATTTAAGCTCACAATAGGACTTGCTCAGAGATATCATAATATGTGGGTGGAAAAATTGGAGGTAACTGAAAAAAAGAGTTTTAAACAATAGCAATTGGGTACTGCTATTGGATGATTGGATGAGGGATGAAAAAAAAATAAAAATTACCTGCCATGGTTTTCAGCTGAAATGTGATGACCTTGGATTTATAGATAGGAGGCGAAGAAGGATATAGGCATTAGGAAGAAATTCTTCACAGAAAGAGTGGTCAGACCCTGGAACAGGCTGCCCAGGGAGGTGGTTGAGTCACCATCCCTGGAGGTGTTTAAGAGTCGTTTAGATGTGGTGTTGGGGGATATGGCGTAGGGGACAACTTTGTAGAGTAGGGTAGATGGTTGGATTCGATGATCCCAAGGGTCTTCTCCAACTGAAATGATTCTATGATTGGATTTCCTTATTCCCCCGACTTGAGCAGGTGCTTAAGGGACATTGTGACTTGAAAAATAATTTACGCCAAAACTTATTCTGGGCAAAAGAAGAACTCTAAAGAGAATGTGACAACCATACGGAGATGAGAAAAGTGAGGGGAAAAGATTACTAGGTGGGAAATGTAACCCTTGAGTGAATGTCAGCATTTAGATATGTTCAAGAGTGCACATCAATTGCTATTGATTTTTCTTTAGCGGAGCCATCAAAACTTAAATTTTCTGTGGAATGAGTAAGTGAGAATCTGAGCTCTGTGTTGCATAGTATTTTCACTGAAAGGGGATGGAGTACCCTGTGAGTATGGAGTGGGGCAGCGTGTACTTTGAGGCAGTACTTAAAAACTAGATCGCTTTGCACAAAGCTAAGTATTGCTGTGTCTTGTGTTGCCTGTGAGGTGTGGAGATACTCTTCAGTAAGTGCTACGTTGGGATGTGGGCATAGGAGAATAAATAAATTAAATTTAGATGGGATTGCACAGAGCTGAGTCTGCACTATATTAGGAAAAATGTATAAATAACTGAGAAACTATATGAAGGAGAGAAATGTTTTGACACAATTTATGGAGTGGAGCCCCGGGCTTAATTCTGCCTTAGCTGAAAATTACATAGGGAATAAACCCCAGCAGGACACTTATCATACACGTGCACGTTTCACACATCAAACCACTAACCTGCTCCAAGGCTGCAGTGCTTGCTGTGATGTAGTTCAGATGTACTGGCTATGAAGACTTTCAGCATATGAATCCAGCCACTGGCCAAATCTTACTAAAGCTTTCTGAAGCTCATTTCAAACATGAAAAGTTATATACTTTGGAACTTTGTCTGGTTGGGAATAGTGTCTTTGGGGAAGGTGATATGAAGGGCTTCAGCAAGAAGAGTCTCTGCCTTCTGTGGACACTGTAGGTAGAGACCTGTTCTCTCAACTATTATCTCTAACAGGAGTCAAATTCAAGAGAGATTGAGCATAAAAGAAAATCAACATTTAAGAGGCTTAAATTGTATTTTAAGTAAACAATATCTTTCTTTTGATTAAACTGCCCTAAAGCAGTGGGGCTTATTTCATGGTTGTGGTTCCAGATATAATAAATTTCTCAGTAATTTGATTAGTTATGTAGTTATGTAAAGCTTCAGGAAACCTGTTTAACAAACATCTTGGGGAAGACAAACAGGTGCAGTAAAGAGTGGTTTTTTTCATCTTTCTAGTATGGGGCTTCTTAATGAGATACACTTGCTGGCTGCTTTTTTTTCTCTTGCTTCTATTCTTGTTTATATTTACCTTTACTTATCTTGTCTAAATATCAAGAAATTTAGGTCAAAATATATCTGGATCCATCTGCTCATCTAGTCTGTTCTCTTAATGCTAGTAGTTACTATATGTTTTAATTAAGTATGCTTAATGATAGTTTATTCCACTAACGGATGCCATCAAGTATCTTTAATTTTGCACATGATGAACACTCTAATGCAGATAAGGGCTTTTTTCCTAATTTCTATATATAAACACAATTATTTAATTTCTTAGTTTGTCAAAGTATAGTCCGGCTGTTTTATCTGTAACTTGCCTTTCATTGTTTTAGGTGAAAACTCAACTATGCTCTGTATTTATTCAATGACATGGTGATCCATTTCAGTTTTGAATTTTGATATAGGAACTTTGTGCTCTAAATCTTATGACAGGCTTAAAAAAATTAAAAAAGTCCCTGGCTGACCTTTCAATTCTAGATTCACCAAATATTTTTTTTAAGTTTTATTTTGGCTTTTGCGGTTGACCACCAATGTTGTTGTAACGTGATTTTAAACAGAAGTCTGTGGATTGGTGAAGCAGACACAATGGCCTGGTAGATACAATACTAAAAGGAAGGAGCAGATGATACTGCCTTTAGGATAATTTACTTTTCCTGACCCTGCCAGATCAGGTAATTTGGTTTCACGTCAGATAGGTCAAAAATTAATCTATTGGGCTAGCGTTTGAGATTATATATGGCATGGATTATTTCTTTGACGTTCTCCCTCACCCCATTTCTGGTTGCCCATCAGCCCAACTACATTATCAGCTGGTCTTTTACTGTAGGTAGTAGTGATGCTTTGGGATTATATTTAGGGAAAAATTTTGGGAAATGCTCTCGGTGACAGAGAAGCAGTCAGTCTTAAGATTAATGGTTTTATCTCTTAGCAGGAATAAACTCACCAATAATCTTGGTCTTTTGTGATCTGTAGAAACTGTGCAGTATTAATAGCATGCACAAATTCAGTATTTACTTAGACAGCTCTTCTTGGATCCCAGCTCTGATTATTTCTGCATTGTGGGCAGAGCCACTGTGAATGTAACTTGTGTATCGTGTTGTCTGAGCTACCACAACATAATGGCTTACTTAACTCTCTTTCTAAGAAACATGTGTTAGTTACATTGATCTTTTTTGGTCAGACCTATGGCATTGCTCTGGATTACACCCATAGGCATGTGTAATGGCTTGTCGGTGAATTTCCAGTGAGATCACATATGCTGTGAACACACGTGTACAAGATTGTTTCCTGTGTGTCTAGAAAAATAGTGGAGTATCTTGTCTACAGTTGCCCCGTTGACAGCTTGGAGAAAAACTGCATAGATTTTCAATTATTCTGAATCACGGTGATTTATCTCAACAGCTTGCTATGAATAGAACAAATAAAATAAAGCATATTTCTATAAACAAAATATAATTTATATTTTAAAAATCTATAATAAATAGTGATTAATGCAGAACATCTTGTGATTAAAATGTCTCATATCTGTGATCTGAAAATAGTGCTTGAGAAGAAAAATAGACAAAATGGAGAAGCTGCTTGTTTTTTAAATTTGGATTTCTAGCTGCTTTCATGTACAGCAGGTAAAGGAGAGGCCTGCATTGCAAATCCTGAAGGGCCCACGCCTGTGTGGCTTCCTACCTGAGAAGCAGAAGCTTCAGAGAGGGCATGGTAACAGTGAGCTGTGAAGCTGTTC
Organism: Scolopax mira; assembly: GCA_004320125.1. Lineage (NCBI taxonomy): Eukaryota > Metazoa > Chordata > Aves > Charadriiformes > Scolopacidae > Scolopax > Scolopax mira. The sequence goes on from BJBW01002000.1 coordinate 402,341, forward strand.
TTGAGGCTACAGTGGTGCTGTCCTCAGTTGTTCTTGCACTTTGCATTCTTTCAGTGATTTTATCAGCCAAAGATGTACAGCTGGCCTGGAGCTGCTCTGCCTTTGAGCCAGGTGTACCTCGTGTGTGCCAGGTCCAGCCAAAGCCAGCTTCACGATCCAACAACTGTCTCTGACTGTGCCATCTCCCAAAAGTACAAAAATTAGATTCATGCCCTCTGTCCTGAAGTCTACAACCCATGTTTCTCAGGAGCATTTGGTCTAGTTTGGCCTTTTGAGGCTGGATCAACAGTGCAAAAAGCAATGTAAGATTTGTGGGGTCAGGGAATGCTCAATGTAGATGTGAGAAACTGGACGTTTCCTAGTACCTCAGGATTTTACCTCTGAGTGTATTTGGGAAGCACTATATGGAGCAGGAATGGATGGGAACCCAACATTTCATGCTCTCTTTTCAGGGTTACTGCTATTTGGGGGAAAAGCCTCGAAAATCAAGTAATTGTGTAATGCACCATCTATAAACAGGCAAGGTGTAGGATCTAGAAATCTCTCTTGAGGTAGGAGGAATCTATGACTGGCCCACAAAATCAGTCTCTCGCCGTCTCCATGAGTCTAGCATTACTTTCCATGCATAGCATGTGACTCAAACTGCCTTTTATTTTTACCTTTTAAAGGAGAGCTAAGAGATTGTCTCATCCAGTTCCTTGGCAAAAGTCAAGGTTAGCAGTAGTAGTGTTATTTCTGATAGAGAATAGACTGGCTTGCTGTTGGGGATAGTTGGTAGTGAAGGGATTCCCAGCCTTCCTGGAAGGTCTATGCTCTTCCTAACCACTGTGCGTACCAGGAGATGTTAGTCTTTCCTAATGGCCATCTTTGGAATTTAAGCTCATTGGGTGTTCTGTCCAAGTAAATGCAGAAAGAAGCTTACTGCTGCTCTTTTCCTGTTGCAGTATGCTTTCATGTACTTAAAAGCACAACCCGATTTTCTCTAAAATAAGTGATCACAGGCCAGGCTCTGTTTTTCCTCAATAGGTTGTGATTTCTTGACCTACGATTGCTCTCTCACTTCTTTCTGGTCAACCAGTCCCATTTCTCTAGGAGTACAGTGCTCAAAGCTGGACATACTACTCAATTTATGTCCACAGCAGAGCAGGAGATTATGTTCACGTGTCTTACTAATGATGCTCTTGTTTGTATGTAATCATCAGGCTATTTTTTTTCCAAAAGCACCATGTTGTTGACTCATGTTGAGTTCATGGCCGTTACAACTGCCAAATCTCTTTCTGTGGGAACTGCTGTCAGGCTAATCTTTCCCCGGATTTTGTTTATGCAGTTGATTATTCCTGGCTAATCTTAGAACTCTGCACTGGCCTTAACTCAGCACTGAGTGGCTGCTGCAGAGCAGCAGTTGTGCAGGGGCTCACAGTTGTGTCAAGACCCTCGTGCGCAGCCTGTTGGGTTGTGGCATTACCTGCATCTTTTCACCTCATTGAGTACGTTCATCACTGGTGTTTTCCTGTTACTGGAATGAATATAACAAATTTTGGACCAGTTATGTCCAGTTTGAGATGAACCTTTCTATATAGTCTTTCTAACCAGCTTTTTTTTTTTACCTCATTACCAACAGTTCTTGTTAAATCATGTTTTTTTCAGCTTGCTTGTGGGAATATCTTGTGTCAAAAGTTCTACCAAGGTCAAGGTAAATAACTAATATAGTTCAAGTCAGACGATTGCTTTTCAGCATCCGCCCATCTTACCAGCTGTAGAGGAGGGAAACTACCTCTCTGTGTGTTGTAAATTTTAGGGGCTTTATTACTAGAAGCTGTGTGTCCCTTTTTTTCTTCCATAGGAACTGACATTGGAAATAGTGGGTGACTCCATCCAAGTGGTGTCTCCTAGATCTTCTTGGCAGTTTTTCCTGCTCAGCCTCTCCCGCTGAGCGTAGGTCAAGCAGGAGATGTCCGGCTGCTCTGCTGAGCAGCTCCAAGCAAACCTTTTTGCCCTGTGTTACTACTTCAACAGTGGTATTTCTGCTCCTGTTCATGTCTGAACACATTCTGATTCAGTGACCATTGAATGCTTATATCGTTTGGGAGAAAACAGGAGAAAGGGGTACTTCAAGACCTGTGGATTTTTGTATTTTTTCCTTTTTAAAAGGGGTGAGGGGCTAGGGAGTCCTAAAATAATTGACACTGTTTTACGGAAAACTTCTGGTGTTTGTGTTATTTTAATTTTTTTTGCTGTTGGAGTTTTTTTGTTGTTGTTGCTCTGAAATGCTGAAGAAGCTGGAGAGATCAAGTGGTGGTCTTATACTAAATAAATCGTGTATGCAAAACCTGTCTAACTGTTAGCCCACCAGACTTTGACAGTCTTTTTTTAAAAATTATTAGTGTTAACATCTGTTTAAATCAAGCAATTGGGAGAACAGCCCCTTTTTATTAATACCTCAGGACCCGTCTTCCCAGGCTTTAGCCTTCTTTCTGCTTTTCATGACTTTTTTTCCCTTTATATGGGGTTTTGTTACTTGATAGCAGTATTTCAGGTTGTGCCGCTTGCCTGCCTTCATTTTAGGTCATCTTCTATCATCAAAAAGCCATCTCATCACTTGAGAACTACTAAGTGCCTTGCTGGAGCATGGGGATCTCCTCCAAACATTTTTTGCAGATCCTAGATACATGCTCACCTGAAAATAATTCCCGTGCCCCTGTTAGCCTTTTTGTTCTAGCTTTAAAATTGACTAAATTTTGGTTGGATTAAAACCTGAAAATCCCATACCTATAGAAGTCCCTATATCTTACTGAAAAAAAAAAATACTGAAAGACAATATGACTTTTGGAAAGTCTGTTGTAGAAAACTCGTGTAATTATTGGAAGGGAAGTGTTGGTCTGAATGTATTTTTACAAAAGGAATTACAGATATCTTGACCACATCTTCCTCTTATTTATGATAGAGAATTTTCTTCCAAAACAGAACTGAAAGATTCTGAAGTCTCTGAAGTATTGCGTTCATTTGTTATAATGCAGTATTTTCAGTCCTTGTATAACAAGTTTATGGCTCTTTAAAAAATTCAGGATTCTTTCGCTAATTTATTTGAAAAGCTGTATTTAAAAAAGAAAACAAAATAGTATAACTTAAATCTTATGCCAGTTGATCTACCTGCCTGCCATAATTCTGTTTGGGTTTTGAAATAAACTTCAAAAACTGAGAAAGCTTTTATTCTGTTCTGCCTATTATCTAAAGTTTAAAGCAAACAAATACATGTACTTCCTCATTATTTTAATGAATACAGGGTCACCAATTCTGACTCTCTTTGCATTTTCCATGAATTTGTCAATTTTTTTTATCAGCTCTGTCTTGCTAGCAGAGTGAAAGGAAGGAGAGACTGAGATTAATTAAATTTTCTTTGATACTTAATTTTTTTATTATCTTGGACATCCAAGGAGCTCCAAACAGTAATAAATCAAAATCACTCCCCTCTGTCTATTATCAGTGGAACTGTCATAATAACCAATTAATACAGCCCTAAACTAGACAGAAAAGCAGTGGATAGCCAGCACAGAAATTGACTGCACTTAGCTAAATTGTGCTGTAGCAGAAGTCACCAGTTTAAGCCTTTTTTTGCAAAACAGGTGTAGGATTTAGCTTGCCCAAAATATGAGGATACAGCAGAATTTTCACTTTGCTTCAGCCTGTTCTGACCTTGACTAAGGCATGAAGGCTATTGGAGTCCTTGAGTTTCATTTTTTAAATGACCTGTCACGGTCAGTTAACTGATAATGTATCAATTAACCACAAAAATCAGCGATGTGCATCACTTCCCATAATTTTCTATGGTACCACTTCGTTTGAAGTATTACTGCCCTAAAATCGAAGCACAGACAACTGCAGAGCATTTTAGAAATATACGGCGTTATTCTGGTGACACCAGGTGTTGAAAGTAAAAAATGTAATGCATTACGTATTCAGAAGTGTGCCTTTATTAATTGATAGTTATCCTGGAGTAAATGGTGAACCGGTGAAGGGCTGTCATGCGAGTTATCAGCTTTAAAAGAAATGTTCGCACCTTGAAAATCGGAAGTGGTTTGTTCATCAGCTCTGTTTTGGAGTCGTATTTAAAAAGACAAAATTAAATTCTTACATGGTTTCCCTTCTTCCTGTGTCTTAAGCAGTAAGCTGTTTCTTGATTTACATCTAGTGTAATCCACTAATTAATTACATTCTTCAATTATTTTTTTTTACTTAATTAGCATCAGTAAGTGATTATTTGCTTAAAGATGCAGAAGTAAAATTAACTGAGATTTCCAAATGTTCCTAGATGCTGTTTGTCAAATCAAAGCAGCGTTCAGAATAATAACCTATTCCTGTATTTGGGGATTCAGAGTTACTGCACGACATGGTATTTGGGTGGGGGGAGCGGCATTGGGAGAGCAGTAATTGATTGGTTCAAGAGCTGAAATGTAACTTCTGCTGCCAAGTTGGACTAAGCAATTATTTAATAATGTTTTGTGCATTTTCAACGTTCTATGGATAATGTTTATCTTTAACCAAATATCATATTTTTGGACTTAAGGATGATGTTAAGTGAAAAATTCAGTCTGTAAAATCATCCCTTCTTATTTCAGCTTTCCATCATGAAATGTATTTGATGTAAGAGTGTACAAGTGTTCACCTAGAACTACCTCTAGTTGCTATGAGCGAAGGCCGCAGTTGCTATGAGCGAAGACCTTTCAGTGGAAGCAGTCTGTTTTTTAAACAGACACCTCCCACTAGAGCAGGTTGCTCAAAGCCCCATCCAGCCTGGCCTTGAACACTTCCAGCGATGGGTCATCCACAGCTTCTTTGGGCAACCTGTTCCGGTGTCTCACCACCCTCATAATAAAGAATCTCTTCCTAATATCTAATTTAAATTTCGTCTCAGTTTAAAACCATTATCCCTTGTCCTATTGCTACAATTCCTGACAAAGAGTCCCTCCCTATCTCTCCTGTAGGCACCCTTCAGGTACTGGAAAGCTGCCACAAGGTCTCCCCAGAGCCTTCTCTTCTCCAGGCTGAACAACCCCAGCTCTCTCAGCCTGTCCCCATAGGAGAAGTGCCCCAGCCCTCTGATCGTTTTTGTGGCCCTTCTCTGCACCCGCTCCAACGGGTCCATGTCCTTCTTATGTTGGGCACCCCAGAGCTGGAGGCAGTACTCTAGGTGGGGTCTCACCAGAGTGGAGTAAAGGGGTAGAATCACCTCCCTTGACCTGCTGGTCACACTTCTTTTGATGCAGCCCAGTATATGGTTGGCTTTCTGGGCTTTGAGTGCACATTGCTGGCTCATGTTGATCTTATATGAAATTTAATAAGAACAAGTGCTGGATTTTCCACTTGGGACAGGGTAATCCTAGTTATACGTACAAATTGGGGGACAAGAGGCTAGAGATCTGCGGCTTTGGGTTGATGGCAAGTTCATCACAAGTACATCAACAGTGTACCTTGGCAGCCATAAGAGCAAGCATGGCCTGGGGTGCATCAAGCACAGCATCACTAGGTGTTTGAGGGAGATGATTGTCCTACTCTGCACCACAATGGTGTACCCCTACCTTGAGCACTGTGTGCAGTTTTGGGTGCATCAATACTAGAAGGATATCAAACTATTAGAGTATGTCCAGAGAAGGACAACCAAGATGATGAAAGGCCTCAAGGGCAAGACTTAAGAGGAGCGAATTAAATCATTTGGTTTGTTCAGCTTGGAGAAGAGAAGGCTGAAGGGTGACCTCATTGCAGTCTACGACTTCTTTAAGGAAGGCAGTGGAGGGGGGAGGTGCTAATCTCCTCTCTCTGGTGACCAGTAGTAGGACACAGGGATTAAGTTGTGTCATGGGAAGTTCAGACTGGGCTTCAGGAAAAGGCTCTTCATAGAGAGGGTGGTTGATCACTGGAACATGCCCCACAGGGAAGCGGTCATGGCACCAAGCCTGTCACAGTTTGAGGAGCATCTGGAGGACACTTGGTCATGTGGTTTAGTCCTGCAAGGAGCAGGGAGTTAGACATGGAGTTCCTTATGGGTTTCTTCCAACTTGAGATATTGTATGATTCCTTTGTTGCCTTCAAGTGATGAGTCCCCAGAAGTTCTTTTCAGTGGTCACTAAGCATATATTTCCGCACTTTGTATCGTGAAGGGCCATCTCAGCCTATGAAGTGTGCAACTGAAATATCTAATACCTCTCTAGTGTGAATCAGTCCTCCTCAGGTTGCATCATGTGCAGCTGTGGTAGGCATATAACTACTTGCTGTAGCAAGACCACCAATAAATAAATAACTGATTCCTGAGGAATATGACCAGTAGCTTCTGTCTGTCTTTACTTGTTTTAATAGTCTGTTTTAATCTTCCTTTAACTAACTCCTTACTCATATACACTTCTGCTCTATGACTTTGTCTGGAGTTATTTTTCACTGCATTTGAAATAAAGTATTTTACTTGACTCTAAGTCCATTATGTTATCCTTGTCAAAGGAGGTTGTTTTAATGACATTAGTCTGGCTTTTTTGCCTTCAGACCCATATTGCATATTATTCCACTTGTCAGTTACTTCCAGCACTTGATTCTGTTCTTTTTCCTTTATCAAGTTAGTAACAGAAATTCCTTCTCAAAGGTCACTGAAAAGAGGCTGCAGAGCATGTATAAAGCTATTTTCATTTGTATAAATATTTTATTTGTAAATAATTCTGTCTAATATAAATGTCTATATAATTTAGATTAATATTATATAATGTTTTCTTATTACAGCCAGACCTTTGGCTTAAGATGCCTTTCATTAAGGCTTCTTTCCAGGGATCCTGGACACTGCCAAGGAGACAGACATTCAATTAGAGTAAATTCTACATGCGTTCGTAAAACTAAAATAGTTGTTTGTTTGGTTTTTTTTTCTGCAACTGCAGATCTATATCTAAGTAGAGATAGGGAATTATTTCCATCGGTATTTCTTGTGAGCCTCATGTGGCTCCAGGAGAATATTTAAGGGCTCTGTAGCTGGTATTCTTTTGTCTTGGTAAATACAGATCCCTGTTAAATTTTGCATCAGCCTACAGAAACTGTTTCTGCATCGGAGACAAAACCACCCCTTAACTGAAAGTATATGTTTCATTCAACGCATCCTTAGAAGATACAAACAAACAAATTGGAAGTTTCTGGTCTTCTTGCTTATCTTTGACTTTACCAGGCAGGAGGATATTTGAGATTCTGGTCGTTATGCTTTCTGGATCTGAAAGCAATTACTCCAGTGCCTTGCTGAGTGCCATTTCAGGCTTTTTTGGATGCCCCCAGAATATGTATTTGTTTCTTCTGTGTAGACGATAGCAGGATAGTAAATGTATTTACTTTGAGATAAGGATGCTTTCCCAGTTGACGAAGGAGGAGATGAGGTATGTGTCAGATTTCATTGCAAGACTTCGCAAGTCTTTCTTGGAGAACAAAAATCAAGACCAGGACAGTTGAAATAACTCATTAGTTTTCTTTTCATGATGATCTGTGACTTTTTATCTTTTCTATAGTAAACTCAGTATGAATTTCTAAACAGAAGTGATATGCCTCAGTGGGACTGAAGTAATTATATACATCTGTTCGTGGTTCTTTGTAGTTTTGATTTGGTGTTCTGTTTTGATTTCTATTTTCTTACCTTTTATTATATTAGAAAATGGTGGAAAAGATTTGTTGCTGAGATATGGAGTGGGTTTTTATTTTTTACTTGCGTTGAGCTGCAAGCTGAAATTCCCTTAAAAAGAAAAAAAAAAGTCATTTTATTAAGTAAAACTACCTGCATAGCCTATCAAAGTAAGACTTGCATACACATTTAATTAATTTGGCAAATAAAATAGCTGCAGTTACTGAATTAGAATGGAATATAATAATGGAATCATTTAGGTTGGAAAAAACCTTTAAGATCACCAAGTTCAACCGTTAAACCTAACAAGTCCACCATGAAACTGTGTCCCTAAGCACTGTGTCTGCACATCTTTTAGTCTTTTAAATGCCTCCAGGGCATTTAAACATTTTCTACTGTTTGTCCAATGGCTGTCTGCAGATCAGTGGTTTGACTTGCTTCAGAGCTGTAGCTGCAAACCAGTGATTCTTCATTCAATTCTCCTTTATTATTATATGAATGCTCCACTTCTTTTCTTTTTCTTACTTTTTTTTTTTTTTTTTCACCCTTGGTAACCTCAGCTGCAGACATCCAAATGCGAAGAAAGGCCTCTTCTTCCACTGCTACCTAGTGGCATGGGTGCAAATAAAAAAGCATTCCTGTTAGTATATCTTCTATGAATATAGATATGTACACTTTATTATCTACTACTCCTGAGCCTCACAAAATTTGTATGATCCTGCTTCCACGCAAACCTGTTGGCCATTACCCCACGCCGTCTGCACTCTTCCTGGATGAATATTCAAAACATTATTGGCGTCTCAATCTGGTGGTTCCTCTAATACAGCTGCCTTTAATCTTCCTCTCTCCTTTTCCGTGGGCCACGAACGCTTCACGAGCAAAGCACGGCTCTCTGTAGAAAATCCTTGTGTGTGTATATGTGGATGCTGTAAATGTGTATAAAATACTTTTTCTTGGCCCTCAAAAGCAGCCTGTAGTTCCCCAAGGAATCAAAAAACCCCAGTCTGTTGGGGTTTTCTGCCACATTGGTCAAAGGTTTGTGTTTCAGTAGCTGGTCCACGCTGGGGTAGGTCAGTAGTTTCTGGAGATAAAATAGCACCGTGTTACGTGATGCCCTTCCCAGATTTATACATCAATTTTATGTTTGGTCCATTTTGTGGACCAGATCTTGTTCCCTGAATGTCTGCGCTTTCGTTTGGTTTTTTGGGAGGTTTGAGGAGCACTGTGTTGCCACAACCCCTCTGTAGATGCTGGCACCTCGGCTTGTCCTGGTTGAGCCATCCTGCCGCCACCTGCAGAGCCGCTGGCCGGAGCGGCCTCCTGCTCGTCCATCAGGATGGCCAGCTGCCATCTTGCCTGGCCGGCCACACAGCAAGGCCTGAGGGTTGCCGTCGGGTGGGTGCTCATGGGGCCACCAGGTCTCCCCTGGGCAGAGCCCATCTCACCAGCAGCCCCAGGCTGTGGCACCTCCACGCCAGCCGGAGCAAAGGCATAAGATGGCCTCCAGAGCCACAGGCTCCTGTCGCTGAACGGTGGGGATCTATTTGCCATCTCCTTTCCGGGCTCAGTCACGCTGACGAGGGACAAGGGGCCGGTGCGGTGCCATGACCTGGCCACCTCTCTCCTCCTCACAGAGCCGTGTTTTGCAGCCATTCCCCCCGCCATGTCCCTTGTGGAAAGGCACCTCACGCTCTCGCCCAGACCTCATCTTTTCTCCTCTCTCTCTCTCTCTCTCTCACCGCCTTTTCAGTGTAGGAAAAAACATGTTCCCGTGCCTAGGTCCTCAAAAGCATTTGCCGTCTTTCACAGGCCGGGATGCTCTTCTCGGTCCAAAAACTGACCGCTCTGGGTATTGGCATGTAAATCAGTGTGCCGACCCCGCGGGGAGCCCGGCCAAGCCACGGGCTCTTGTCCTCGGCCTCAGGATGTCGGCGGTTTGGGAGCCGGGGCCGTGCTCCGCATCTCAATGGCGGAAACCACTTCACATTCAGGGGAGCGTCCCTGAGTCGGTACCGGCAGCGGGGACGCCCTCTCAACAGTTGTTTGCTACTGTTTCTTTCCCCTGTAATGGCGACCTGGCTTTTAAAGTTAATGCTCTGGTTTTGGGGTGGGGTGTTGTGGTTGGGGTTTTTTTTCCTCCTTTTGTGTAGATGTAACAGTTTAAGCATCGGTACTAAAGGTAGACAGAAGATGAGACATTTCTATGTCTGGCATCCAAATTAATTATCCTGTACTCAAAACAGCATCTTAAGGACCCACTGTGCCAAGTGGGATTTTTGAGAAGCCATCTAGTCTGCTGCCTTCCCCTAAAAGCAAGACTAACTATAGCATCCACAATACTTGGGACACGTACTTATTTTTCAAGGGTTTCAGTTTTCAAGGCTTGAATGCTGTTGGATTTTCAGTAAATGCTTCACACCTCAGTTGCCACTCGAGAATAAGATACTTGAAGGTATCATTGTGGTCTTCCAAACCATCATCCTGCTGCTCAATAGGCTTCATAGGGAAAGGAGTGTGAACAAAACAGGAGAGGTGATTTGTATTTCTCTATGAATCCATGGTTTATGCATTCTCAAATACTTCAGTTCTGGTTTTGCTATCTGAAAAAAAGCTATAGGAGAACCAGAAAAGTTAGAGGAAGAGTTGGCACAGAGGGTTGTAGGTAATGAGTCTTTTCCATTCTGTTAAATACTCACAGGCTTGTTAGCCTGGAAGAGAGCATGTAGCTGGTGGCAGGGAGAAGGTGCACAGAGACCCCTGAGCTGAAGGAAGCATCAGATGAAGCGAGCAGGTGGCAGGGGAAACAAAACAAACAAGCAGAAAAAACCCCAAAGCAGTTCTGTCCCTTGAACTCGTTTGGGGCAGAGGCATGGGGCTGCCTGCCGTGGGCTGCTGCCATCGCTGACCATTTGCAATAGCAGTCGTGGGAGCCCACAGGAGGAATAAGCTGGTTTGCACCACAGCACTCACCACCCCTGGTTTGGGAAGGGCCTGTACCCAAGTCTGGAAACGCAGCGCTGTCACCTTGCCCTGTTCCTGCACTCTGGCTGAGGTGTCTGCTGTTGACCTCCCTCGTATGGGTACAGCATTTTTGGGTTGACTTACTGTGGTTGTTCTTATGCCCTGTCTGTTCTCATGACTAGAAAGTGTTAATTATTCCATGCAGAAATTTTGGCCAGCTGTGTGTTCATATAAGGGGAGAACCAGTTGTCTATAAAACCTTTACCTTTGTGCAGGTGACTATGCCCCATTTCCCCAGCTTCTGTTTAACCTCCTGCTTGTTCAGACTGTGCCCCCAAAAAACCAGTCCTGGACTCAGTGCTCTGCCCTGAGCTCTTTCTAACTACTTCTGTAGCCCACAGGTTTCTGAATTGTGGTATCTGTGGTATCTGAACTTGATAGAATATTATGCCTGAGGCTCATACAATAATATTTACTGTTATTACTTAATATTAGGACAACACAGTCAATACTTAATAATACTGATAGAATATTCTTGGGGGGGGACAACTTTTTTTTTTTCTTTTTTTCTCCTAATGTGCTGGCAATCCCCTCCTGTCTCTACACTGTCTAGAAATGTGGTCTGTTAATCAGTCCAACAGTGTGTCCAGCATCTTTCTGCAGCGCGTCTCCAGCATCTTTTCACTTGTGGTGGTTTTATCTGAGTGTCACTTGGCGGCCTCTGTAGCTGCTCCTAACAGTCACTTTGGGATTGAAATTCTTTCTGGTAGGAGTAAACATAAATCTAATTAAATTTCTCCATGCAGTAGGGGGGTTGAAAGTGATTTGAAATGGTTTCAAACTGACAAAAGGCAAATGTTGGCTGTGATGCCAAATGGGTGGGAGGCACCCTCGCTCTGCCTCCTGGTGATAAACACCTCCAAGATGCTCAAGCTTAAGTGTGGGTGTATTTGTTGGTTCTGGGGCTGTAAACTATCCAAAAGTGAAATGAAAAGTATCTGCAAAGTAGGTTAAGTGGCCTTTCAGATGGTGTCCAACATGGCACTGGTTACTCTAATATTCTTGTTTGTTTTCACAAACCAGCAGCTCGTGGTTTCTGAGCAGAACGACTGCTGCGAGGAGACCGTAACCTCTTGATTTCAAAGGAGCCATCGTTTCGCTGGTGCCTCTGTGGTTAATGTAAGAAAGGTGTCTTGCCATAAACTTTTTCCGAGGTATTCAGCAAGGTTGGAAAGGGGTCGGCCCGGGCAGGAAGCCCTTGTCTGTGCTATAAAGAAAATAGCAAGCAACAAAATGAAAGCATCAAAGGACCAACAGGATGCGGTCCCAGGAGTCCTCTCTGGCATGTTAGTCCTTCTTGAAAGTTAGCATTGAGTGAAGAGTGACCTTAAAACTCGCTTCATTCAAACAGACCGGGCTCAAGTTTAAAGTTCAAGGCATTTTGTTTTTTCACCTGTTTCCTACAGTTTTGAGAAACTTCTGAAGAATTAATGTGTAACTATATCTGGTCACCGAGCCAACGCGGAGAATTTTTCTCAAGGGAAAATAATGTTACTGTATGAAGGGAGAGAAATGGATACTTTCTGAGCTGAGAGGAAAGAGTTTCAACAAAACAAAACCAAAAGCCCTGCTAGGGCAATGTTGGGTCCCTTTTTTCTGTCGCGAGGAGCCCGGGTGCCTGGAGGCAGCGCAGGCACCGTCTCTTTATTTTCAAAAGTGATGGCCTGAATCGTGGTAAAAAGGTGTTTATTGTTGAAGCTGCTGCTGTTTGGGACACAAGCTGGGAGGCAAAGAGCCTGGTGGTGGCAGTTTGGCGTCACCTGCAGTGCCTGGTGACTGGGCCAGCGACTGGCCCCGTGGCCACCCGTCCCTCGCTCACCACGCTGGAGCCGTTTGGCTCCGAGAGGGCAAAATCAAAGCCCTGACCCAAATTTCCATTGTTAGAGGAGGGCAGGCGTGGATACGGTGATGCAGCCCTACCACCGCTAAGACCGAGTGGCAACCTGGGCTTCTGGTGGGCGCCGGTTACGAGCCGCTGTTATTTTCACCCAAACAGCATCTTCTACCCACATGATACTGAAATAGTGGTTTCATTTGCCGCTCTTTGCCTCTCACCATAATGAAGCAACTCCAGTAATTGATCCTGCGAGTAATTGATCATCAGGTCATCTTTCTTAGCTAAAAGAAGTGGTTTGAAGAGATGACATAGTTTGAAGAGATAGGACAAGGGGTAATGGCTTCAAGTTGTGCCAGGGGAGATTCAGGTTAGATATTAGGAAATATTTCTTTCCTGAAAGGGTTGTCAGGCATTGGAATGGGCTGCCCAGAGAGGTGGTTGAGGCACCATCCCTGGAGGTGTTCAAGAGACGAGTTGACACGGTGCTCAGAGATACGGGTTTGAGGTGGATTGGTGTTGTTTCGGGTGTGGGGTGGGGTTTGTGTGGGTGTGTGCTTTTTTTTTTTTTGCTTTTTTTTTTCATTGGTTGGACTAGATGATCTTAAAAGGTTGCTTCCAACCTAGATGATTCTGTGATTCTCTGATAAAGATTTCACTCGCGTTTCCCCATGCCGTTAAATTTTAATGATTCTGGCATGAATATTTCATGAAAGTACCTTCCGAATGGGTTTGTTTTGTCCTGGCAGCTAATACACAGTATAGAGTCTGGGTTTTTTTTTTTCATTTGTTTTTTGGTGGGTTTTCTTTTCCTCTCAGGTGGTTTAACGGAGGTAAGACGTGTCAAACTTCATTAAGTGAGAGAAGGCAACTTCCTGTTGGTGACTGAGGGAAGGGATGCCGTCTCTAACTCTTTTCAGCTGCTTGCTGCAACTCGGTGAAAATGACCCTCAAATAAAATTCTGCTCTTTACGCTCCTGCCACAAGGTGGCTAAAGATGTTCTGAAAGCCCACGTTAGGCGAGCGCTAGAAGCAATGTTCATAGATCTAACAGCCTTTCTGCAGCCCAACACGCAGCACACAGGAGACCAGATTTATTGCACAAAAAAAATATAAATGTATATGCCTTAATGTATATGGAGTGACGTTCAGAGAATGTTTTTACCAAGTTTATTATTTCAGTCACTCCTCAAGCGGGGTTCTCCAGGCTTTGGTGGTT
>BJBW01002001.1:0-30461 GCA_004320125.1 Scolopax mira
CGCGTCGCTGCTTCCGACGCTCCAAGGGGGCAAATAACAAATTCGCCTAGACCTTGGTTGTTATAGCAATAAGTATAAGCAAGGGCCTCTCTGCACACCATTCCTTGGTATAATCAGGTCTTATCACTGTGAGAGTGAACAGTTTCTGAACAATATGCTGCTAATTTCAGAGTTTCGTTAGTTAGAAGAGGCCTAGTTAGAAAAATAAGATTACTGAATAGAAAATTAGTTCTGTTTTACTTCAAGCCAGGACAAACTTCATTACATGTCATTACTGTTACTGAAAGCCTATGACAACCTCTCCTTGTGATCATGACCTTCTAACAATTTTTTTTTTTTTTTTTTTTACTGAGATGGAAAAAAAAATATCTTTCCTCTGTATTTTTGCCAGCTGACACTGATATCCTTAGAGTAGTATGATGGTATAAGAAGTGCTATACAACCCCAGTGCCCGCACAACTCTTCTCCATCCACTGCTCTACCTCCAGAGTAACTCTATTTGAGCTCACAGTCAAGTCACACAAACTATACAAGTCTCCATGGTCCAAACCTGTTTATTTCCCAAGAAAAAATTAACCTCATTAGTCCTACTAATCACAATACAAAGTCAAGTGGTAAACAGAATCAATAATTTTATGGAAACTAATGCAAATGCCCACATACCTTTCACAATTAAGAGAGTGTATAGATATAGGCATTTTAAATGCCCGTGAGTCTGTCCAACTGATGCACCACTAACAGCAGATGACACCAAGTGAGTCGATCACCTTTCCAATGCTGATCACTGTCACAAAAAACACACTCGGGATTACATCACCAGAAAGAGTCACAAAATGCTTACCATATTTTGAAATGTTTCAAATACATCTAAACTTGGCTAACAGAAATGCAGAAATTTTCATTATTGACTTTTTTTACCATGGGACACGGTTGACTCCATCACTTCCAAGTCCTTAGTCACAATATACTTCAGAATATAACTACTCCATTTCTTAAAATTAATCCTTCCTTGGTCTATTGGTATTTTCCCATCTTATATATAGCACTGTATCCCTCACTACAGGTGATTTATGTTAAAACAAATAAACAGCCCTATTTGTATCTTTTGGAACTTCATTGTTTCAATCATTTTTGCTACCAAAAAGTGTCAATCATTTTTGCTACCAAAAAGCACAGACCACGAGCCACAGGTAGAGCCACTACTGCTTCCAGTAGTACCTGCACAGACAAGTAACACTAACAATTTACCTGAGCACAGTTTTGCTGTTTAGCACAACTCTATGTATCTCATTGACTCTATGTTTTTCTAAAGGTTCTGTAGCAAATACAGTCCTAGATGGTAGATTGACTAAGAGAAGACCAACAAAAAACCTCCCAGTTAGTTCCATTCAAAAGTGCTCCTGACTGTTGAACAATGGAATTGCTCATTCCATTGTTTCAGCAAGATATGAAGTCTCAGGGAGGATAGGGAATTCATAGGGAGGATTAAGAAATATCTGGCAAACTCACGCAACAGATATGGAAAGCAACAGCCATCTTTCCTGATACATAGAAAATGGGCAAATTGCTAGTAAATAGCACTGTACCAGCCACATGACTTCCCTAAAGGCAAGGAATTTCAGAGAGGAAGGGAGCAGAGAGAAAGTAAAAGCCTGCGCGGCCCAAGGGGTTATATCAGAATCTTGATTAGAAACAATAGGGTGAAAGTGAGAATCCACTGGCCTCTAGGAATGCAGGATAACAGATAAGAACAGCCTCAAGATCAGACTTCGTACACTGAGCCAAAATTAACATCGGGGTTATTAGGGTACACAGTCATCAGTTCCAAGTTGTGTACACAGCTGTCACATGAATAAGATAGGAGCTTCTGACAGTTTTGGTTTTCCATACATTATTGAGCCCTTAAGGGGAATAAAAAAATAAAATAAAAACCAGCAAATAATCTTAGTGTAACATATACTTATTGTAAAACAATATTTTAATGGGATTTTGTACTGCAGACCATTATTTACTGTAAGTAGATCCGATTTACAAACAAATGCTGTAGTTAGAGATGCACCACTTATTAATGAGTATATATTAGTTTACTTTTGTGTTTGTGCTTTTTATTAAAGATACGTAGATTTATTCTAGGTTTGGATTCTTTCTAAATAAATTTCTCATCCAATTACTAGCCATAGTAACAGCAGCTTCCTCAAACAGAACTGAACTAAATGAAATTTTAAAGTATTATACTGAAAAAGTATCTTCATAAACAAGGTCTGTGAAACTTCACTTGGTTTTGAGCTAATATTAATGTAGTATGTACTAATGCAACAAATGTATCCACAAATAATTGGATTTCGCCTGCCAAAACAGCCTGAGTGGAAAAAAAAATAGTACCTTTATCACTGAAGATGAAGAGAAGCCATTATTTTTATAGAGAAATTGCTTTATTTGACACATTGTTTTTCTGGGGAGAAAGTGTGGAAAAACTGAGACAAATAAATATAATATTTCAATGACAGAACCATCAGGAAAACCTACAGAGGAATAACAATACCTGCAGGAAGAAAGCATTATCTTTACTGTGAACAAAATATAGTGAGTCAACATAAGGTACTCAGACCTATAGTTGTTTGTTTGACACATAGTATTCTAAAATGGTCCGATATCACACCATCTTCTAGTAAATATAATGCTGAATTTATCCACATTAAATCCTGAAGAGTAAGAAGCTAACCAAATTATGCACACAGCTAATTTTGTTTCAATCCAATTCCCTTCTCAAAAAATTTCATTGCATCACTAATCTCATGGTTTTAAGTTGTTTATGAACTTCATGTTAATAATTTTTCATTAGATGAAAATCTTTGACCTCAAAAGCATAACTAGGGATATTCACATTACTCAAGATTCTTTATTCAAAGGGAAACAAGATCTAGAAATAAACCCCAAGAGATGTGTAGCAGTCTGACATGGGAACAAAACTGTTATTAATGTAACACTGACTAATGCACATACTATCTTTCTTTTCTGTAAATATTGCCCTCAGAAAGAAAAACCCCAAACAACAGACTTTTGCTCTTATTAATAATGGTTCAAGAGTGGTTCCCCTTATAGCCACCATGTGTTAAAGAGTATTTCTTAAGAAAAATTATATAGACTTGGTAAATGTACTGGGGGGAACTGCTGATTTTTACTATTTATCATCACAAAAAAAATGACATTTGGGAACACAGACCAGAACAAATTTATATTAGATTTTAAAAAGATGATTTTTATTAAGCACAAACAGCTTTTAATACATTATCAATACAAATAGGAAAACATCTGTTTAATGAATTTGATATATCAAAGATTTGATGGGCAGGTTGCATACTGGCACAATAAAAACGATCTTTTTTTTTTTTAAAGTATTTCAAATTAAAATTATAGGGTCACCACTGTCTACACTGCAGGAACTTTACCTACAGTCTAAAATTACTACATCACCTGGGCATAAGGGCAAGCAAAGAACTACAATTTCATAGTATGGAACTCCTAACACTTCATTAGCACCATTCAAAGCTTGCATCAGCTGTTTAACTAAGAAGCAGCTGACAGGTCAGGTAAAGCTTTACAGCAAATTTCAGTGCAAAGTTTACAGTTTCTCTTCATAAGATACTTGGAATCTATGGTTTCATAGCATGTTAAATAATTATGGCTTGACAGATGTACAGTGTTAATATGCTGACAACATTTACTTTGAAAAAAAGATGAGACTTATAATGGCTGTGAAATGCATTTTAATATATTATGCCAAATTCTGTAATATGCAAACAACATGCTGGATTACAAACTGAAGTCCTATTATGAATTCATAGATAAGGGTCAGTATTAGCTGTCTGGGGTAGTGGCTTCTGGTTGTCTCAGCAGCTGCTTTTTCAGGCTAACTAGCTTCATCTTCTCTCTAATGTGTTCTGCTGCAGAAGCCATATCACTTGGGCTTCCAAAGTACTGCTCAGACCTAAAAGAAAAAACCAAAACACTAGAAGTTATCACTGATAAGGCAGTGCATGAATATATACATGTGAATGGCACTAGAAAACACAAAACAGAGATGAAAAATAGGCACTTTCTCCAGATAGGAATTTAAAAGCCACCTTTACAAGGCTTTGGAGACTCAGTGATGAGACCTGACACCAGATATTGATGAAATTGTAACAAATCCTAAATCACCATTTAATACCCAAAAGATTCTCACAACAGCAGGGTGCTATTCTATATGCACAACTAGATACTTCCTCCCTCTAGTTTTTACTGCCATTCTCTGCCAAAAGTCAGTCTGGCAGTTCTGAGTACTGTGACAATCAAGGAAACCTGTCCACATTTGAATTCTGAGGCTATACAATTGCTGTGTTATTGAAGGATTCTGTGCATGTGAAGTCAGCCACATGCTGCCAAATTATGTCATCTATCTCTCAAATTGAAGAGAACATATGGCTGTGTAAACTGATTTTTTCACTCAAAGACAACAAAAGAACAGTTGAAACATTAGGGAAGCCACTAACTGAATTGTCAGTGAAAGGAGGATTTGAAGAGAATCAGAAGAACAGGTATCAAATCTAATTAAAAAGCACTGACACTGAAGACTGGAAATGGTGGTAAAGCAAGGGATTTAAGACAGAGTGGGGGGACAGAGTAAGTGGACAGAAATGTTATTTCACACGATTGACTAGTCTGACTAGGGACCTCCAAAGGCAAGAGATTGCACAACTGCACACAGGATCACAGAACAGGCAGATGTTTTTCCTAATGCAGATTAAAAGCCATGAGCAGGACAGGGAACCGTGACCTGGACTTCCAAGAGGATACTGACAAAATTCCAAAGCAGTAAAGAGGCTGATGAAGACTCCTCCAAACTTTGTGGCATTTCATGTGTTCCTACATTTCTTAAACAACTTCTGGCAATGAGTGAACTCTTTGCCAATTGGGATAACAAGCAGAGGATCCTGGGACTTCAGAGAGCTAAGATGCCACTTTTAATAAAGGGGACATGCAGAACTCTGCTGAAGTGCCAGAGGGGTCAGAAATAGTGTTCAGGATTCAGTCAGCCTGCCTAAAAGACAAGTGTATGTAAACCTATAGCTATAGCAGCATCAAGTTGGGACTCAAGCCTCCAAACACGGCAAGCATCATCTTTCATGGGGAGCTTTCACAGGTTCTAATGTTTGTTGATACTTTAATCGTCCAGCCAGAAGTTACATGGGTTTTAAGAATAACAGTTGCTGCTTTCACTGGATCACTAAAATCTGCTACACAAAAGTTGTAACAAAATACTTCAAGCATAACACCTCTTAGGGTGTTGGTTCCCTCCTCCCAGAGACAAAAAACCCACTACTATTTTCAAATACACAACTGAGAGCACAGTAAAAATTACTACTAGGTCAGATCTGGGTCCATCTTCATGGATGGTACTCCTTACTGAAGGAAACTATACTGCATAGGCAGTATGATATTTTGGAAATAAAATGTCAGGAAATTAATTTTCATAACCAAGTTCCTGTAACAGTATTTTTCAGTTGCCTGATACAATGTCATGAGGTTTCAGCCTCAAATTCAAAATATTGGCTTCAGATCTCACTCACTATGGTGCAGGATCCTACACACCCAGAGACTAATTTCAAGGCTTGGTTATACACACTGTAGATGAAATTACTGCAAGGTCAGCACAACAATGGACAAGTGTATTTTACTGAAGAGAGAGAACTGAGTTCTATTATGGCTGAGACTCTAATTTCAATTTGCTTTTGTGGCTCAAAACAACCACCAAATTCAAATTATTATGAATAGCTCATACTGTTTTATTTGCTGGATAATCTCATGTAAATTTATCTTCAATGTACTGGCTTAAGACTACAGATAGAATTGGAAATAAATTACTCAAAATACCATGATTCAAGTCTAAAATCTTTTTTCAGGGAGGAAATACTGGGATCGGTCCTCCTTCTGTTACTTCTACATACTTTGCTGGCATAAAGAAAAAGTAAAATCTAATAAATTTCTGAATGTGAAAGAGTCACTACTTTGAAATAGTGGGCATGTTGTCTTTAGAAAAGTTTGAAATTGGACCTGCCTGCTTTCCATGAAAAGATGGGAATGAATTTTTAATGAGTATTAGTGCACTGCCTTTCTAATTCTAACATCAGCAATCAACAGGACTCTTCTGCATACAAGACTATTACAAAACTTTACCAAAAGCATATTCAGTAGGCATTAGAAAAACATTCTGCATACCCATCAGGATAAACTACAGGCACCGTTAGTCTGTCCAACAGTGACTTCCCAACTGCTTCAATTTCATCAAATTGCTCCACTTCGTTAAAAGCTTCAGGCTGCTCTGGACATTCTTGCAAAATCTGTTGAAAAAAAAAATGAGAAAAGAAATGCAGCATAAAGCAGACAAGGGATAGCATGTAGTTTAAGTGAACAAGATCAACTGAAATATTCACAAACTTCAAGACAGGAAAATATTGATTAAGCTACACTGAGAAGATCAGGGTTACCATTATTCTGCACTAGAATATTTTACATTCTAAGAGGGAACAAAAAGGAAAAACAGCATTGCTAGACAATATTCCAGCAACAGGTATCAAATGCCTACTACAAAATAGTAACCTGCATCAAGACAGTCATATAAAATGGAAGAAACCATTATCCCACTGTATTCAGCATTGGTGTGGCCTCACCATGAATACAAATTCTGGATCCCACATTTTAAGAATGATGTGAAGGTCCTTGAATGTGTCCAGAGGTGGGGAACAAAGGCAGTGAAAGGGCTGGAAGGAATGTCCTATGAGGAGCAGCTGAGGACTTTGGGCTTGTCTAGTTTAGAGACAGGAGGCTGAGGTGCAACCTCGTTGCTCTCTACAGCTTCCTGGAGGGGATGTGGAGATGGAGGTGCTGAGCTCTTCTCCCTGGTATCCAGTGATAGGATGTGTAGGAATGGTTCAGAGCGGTGCCAGGGGAGGTTCAGACTGGACATGAGGAGGCATTTCTTTACTGAGAGGATGGTCAAACACTGTTAGAAAGGTGGTCAATGCCCCAAGCCTGTCAATGTTTAAGAGACATTTGTGCAATGCCCTTAACAACATGCTTTGACTTAGCCCTTAATTGGTGTGGCAGACTACATGACCGTCCCTTCCAACCAAAACAGTCTATTCTATTCTATAAACATGAATAATGAAGGTCCTTTTACATGCCATTTCAAAACCAAAATCCACATCTGATATAGAACAGGGTGGGTTGAAAAAAGTCTGAACATTTCCAGACAGGATTGTGACTCAATACCAGGAGGTAGTTCTGTATTTTCTTCCTCTTCTCCCTCTTTATTCCCAAAGCAGTATGGATATTAACAGCGTGTTTTCCTCACAATCTCATTAATATGTCACAATAGTGCTAGGAGAATTATGGTTTTGAGCAATACCATTATCTTTTCAGCTACCCATTTAGTTTTTAAAAAAAAACATTAAAACTTACAATTGCCTAAAAACATAGCAATCAACTACTACAATAATGAAAGAATGTTCATAATATAGACTGAAATAATCAACTCTTTTAGGAATTTGTGAACCACTGAATTCTAATTGGTATCAGGTTAAAATTTTTTCAGCCATCTGTAGCAGCACAGAGAATGTATTTCTATCTTTCAACTCTCAATTCCTACAAATTCAAAGTATCTTCCATTAATACAAACAAGAAATGAATACCAGCAAGTAGCATATGAATCAGCTTTGCACCTATGCTCTCCTTCAATGACAATGAATTTATTTTCTTTTACCATGTACAAGGTTGACTTGTTTTGCAGTTATATGCAATTTTATTGTCAATATTAGAGATACATACTCTAAGTTGCTTTTTTAAAACGTATCGCTACACAGAAAGAATGGTTTCTGGACAAAAAGGCCCTAACTCTCATGATCTACATTAATAGATGTTATCTTGAATTCAGGCATTTGACAACCATCCACCTTGCATGTCCTCCCCCCTCCCACCTTCAGCAAGTTTTAACTGAACAGCAACTACCCCTCATGACACTGTTGAATGCTCATCCTCTGTGGCTTCTAGCATCATCCAGCCGGGCACCCGGCTGAGACATTTGGTTATAGAACTTTGAAAACCATACCAAAGCAGAGGTATGTTTTGAAGCATTTTGAACATGCTTTCTTCAAGTGCAAACTACATGATGCAGCATCACAGCATGCATGGAAACTAAACTGGAGAGAGCTGCATTCCTTTACACCGTTTGTGAGAAGGATATCATGTTCAAATGCACACAGCTTAAAAGGCAATACTCCTCTAACTCTCCAAAGATCTCAAATCACCCCATAGTCTTGTATTAAACCTTGTGGAAAAGCACAAATCAAGAAACATTCCTTACTTTTAACAAGTACAGCTAAAACACAAAGAAATGCTATGTGATCAACATCAGAGTTCCCCTCTGAAGAGTTTAAAAAAATAAAATTCCTCCCAAACCCAACACAACACACTTGAACTTCAGGGCTGCTGTTCTTCTTGTTAAGCAGGCCCTATACTAATGTAGGTATGCAAGCAATAATTGCTTTAAGTATTATTAAATACTGAAATTAACAATTAGAAAAATATGCCTAAGTTCTTCTTTCTGCCTTTTTTTTTCCCAATATTTACAAAGGAAAAAGCACCAACAACATTTTTCTACATTTTGTATGCTTAAATTCTAATAAGAATTTTTTTTTTTCTTGAAAACACAATGCTTACCTTTTCAGCACTTGAATGAAATGCAACAGCAGTTTCCAGCCGGTGCACTCTTTCGTCAGAAGTTACTGTAAACTGTTTCCACACTCTGTTCAGTCTTGGAAGAGTGTCCCCTGAGGACCTCGAAGTACATCGCAGGGACTGGCACAGGACAACAGTTGCCTGCAATAACTGTCTCCCATAATCATAAGTACTCTGAAAGTTGGAGGGGATGGGAAAGTAAGTACACACAAAACCTCTGCATTTAACTAGCTAGAGCTAATTAGTATCTTAAAACAACAGCAGACATATTTATGAAACCTTCTCAATTTAGATCCATAAGTATATTGAACTAATCTAGTCTACTAAAAATGCTGGTGAAGTATGAATAAAATTGTAATAACCAAACTGTGCTTTCGCTCTTTAAAAAAAAAAATAAAAATAATCCCCCATTGCCTAGCATTTACACTGGCAAAAGAACAGAGCTTCCTGAAAATATCAAACAGCTACTTGGATCTTACATGGGATACTTGATATCTACTGCCAAGATGACTGACTCACTGACTTCACTGTCACCATGTTTGTGGTCACCCAGCATCCAGGTGCATCACAGTAGCAGCAAGCTACCCTCCTGTCATTGCCAGTTCTAATTCATCAAGAGAGACATTGTTCCAGTATAACAGATGCAATCTGAAAATATCACATCTGTTAATTAGCAAGTCTGAATTAGACACTCCTAAAAGGAGTATACATCTGAGAAAGCACCTGGAAAAGGCCCAGCTTGAACACTTTCCATTCTTAAGTGAAATGCTTTCACATGTACCTGGTAACTGCATATTCGAGATTTCCAAACAGGAGTGCAAACATGCCCTGTGGCTTCAGGGAATTTGAGCAGACTTCTACAGCAGGATTCATTAGTTGGCTGCTACAGTCAAGAACTAAAGCTGTCAATTCTATTAAACCACTAACTCTGCTAGTGCCAAAACTCCTGTATGAGCAGGACCATCAGACACAAAACTAAGTTGCTCATCCATATTTCAGTATTTTGACTGCATTCCTTCAAAAGTCTTTATAAAGACTATTTGAAATATATGCCTTTTAAGAAAGTAAATGTAAACCTTGTTTTGTGGTTTGCATTGCCTATGTGAAACAGAATAAACTGCTGTTGATGGAACTTCACCTGTGCAACATCAACAAATTTTCGATGTTTCTCCAGCAAAACTTTTGTTTCTTGAGCATCATCTCCCAATCGGATGTGTGTCTTCAGCAGAGCATCCAGCAGTTCACTTAACCATTCTACTGCCTTAAAAATGTAAGTTAAAAGAATAAAAATTAGAAAATTAAACAGAAATTAATCCCGAAGCATAAATACTTCAGTATCAGCATACACTTCTGATACTGAAAAAAGTCAAAAGTAATAGCACTAACCAGTAGATCATGCATCCAATCACACAATATGCTATTTTCAGTCATTGCTATATTATTTATTTTCACTGTACAAATTAATAAAATAAAACTACATTTTAAAGTGACAAAAATAATACTGTGTAACTATCAATTCCCATAAGTTTAGTCAGTGACCTACAAAGACCAAAATGATGAAATTCTGTAAGCATTTCCATACCTGAGCAGCATCCTCTTCACATTTAAATAACTGTACCATCTGAAGCATCTTCAGTCGCCTCACGTCCACCATATCTTCACACCTTAAACAATAGCACAGAAAAACTCAACACCACTTGCATAGCAGACACAATGCACTCGTGAGTTTGACAGCAATGTTTTCAGTGAGCAACATTAAGATACAAGTGTTCATGAAAAGGCAAGCAAAGCATTTCTGTGCTGCTCATCCTGGCCAAAATATGTAATGCTTTGCTTAACAATAAGAAACGTGCAATAAATAGAACTCAGCAGTACAACCCACCAGAGTCATCATCCTCAAGATTCTCAGTATGTCTAAGATACAGACAGTAATACCAGCACTGAGTACAAAGCCTTCCAACAGCATTGCAGGTTCCTCACCTTGTTGGATTGGTAAGATTTGTCCTCCCAGAGGCCTACAGGGCTCAGAATTTATCCTATTACTTTGCCAATAATCTTTAGCATTCTACTTGCTTCAGACAGTCTGATTACACATTCAAGCAATTTTTGCAAAAGTTTTCCAATGTTTATCTTGGGGTTCACATCTCATTCAGGCTCCATTAATCTGTATACAAAGTTTTTCCTTCTCCCATGTGCATTTCTTTTCTCAGTACGAACTCCAATTACCATTTTATTGCACAGTAACACAGTCCTCTATAGCTCTTTGCAGTTGGCCCTCTAAACACAGGTGCTGCTCAAGTAAAGAGGGTTTAGAGGACATACTCAAAACAGTATCTTCTCTAAGCATGACCAAAACACATGGTTTCTTACATACTACGCTTCCTAAGAAAACGATTTTTAAGTGGTAGAATTAATTGCTAAAATGAGCTACCCGATGCTCATTAGACCTTGTCATTCCTTAGAGGCACCTTTTCATTCAGCCATTGCCCTCAAAATTTAGGCACTTTCTATGGAGAGCTGTTTATTGTCTCAGGGGTTCCAGCAATAATAATGAGCAACATCATCTGATTCTTTCACACTGTTGAGAAGACAAAAGGTAGTACTGTAGCCAATCTAGTACTACTACATATTTAAGAAAAAAATAATTAGTGAAGGCTTGGAGGAAAAGGATGACAGTACAATTAATCTTGCAAGTTCACCTCTCCCCAGCATTTTTCCCCACTTACAATGTGATAACTCACTCTTTTTCCAAAACTCTCCCTAAAAATATTTTTTGAAAACTGAACTACGTGTCTCCATTTTGTACCCTGCACCCCAACATTTCATTTTTCTTTCTCTCTCTTACTTCCTATGGTCAAAGGACAGATGTTGTGAAAAGGAAGACGATAAACAAGTCTATACATAAATAATACATAATCTTAGAGCCCCTATCACTACTATACTCTTATTATACCTTCCACTTCAAACTGCTAACATATAAAGATGCCTCTTGCATCCATTCCCTAACTCCATACAAAAGGAATGTGCAATTCTTGAGCATTTACAAGTAAGAAAAGCACTTCAATATTCCGTCCAGTACTGAAGTACAAAAGGTGCTTGGATTTAGGAATATGCTCCAGGGGAGTTTCTGTCCCATTTATATACCACAAATATAAATTGTACAACATTGTGTAACTAAAGATAAAGCAAAAAAAATAATTATATATATTAGCAAGCAAAAAAAGCAAAAATAATATCTATATATATTGACCTATCAGCATACAAAAATCCTGATGACTAGAACTGTTATTACCTTTGTTTTCTAAGCTGCATATCTTCCATTACTCCTTGGATATGGTCCACATTTTCTTTGTTTTCAATGGTTACGTCTTTTCCATAGGCCCAGGATGCCTGATTAGATATCTGATCAAGAAGACTTTGACCTTTCTCACGCAAGCCTTGCAAGCCTGAGTCTAAAGAAAAATAAATGAAAAAACTCAGTGGACACTTATAAATTTGTTATTTTTTTCCCCAAAGAAGAGAGATGAAATGCAGCAGAATCTGAGATGAAGGCTGTAAAGTGAAAAGAACATTACTGTCTTTCACTGCCCTTTCCAAGTGAGCATTTGTCCATATTAATGAAGAAAGGCTTTGCTGTTTTGTGACCTAGCAGTTAACAAGAAAAGGAATAAAAGCTGACAGCGAGTATTAAATTTTCAGCATATAAATAGCTAATTAACATCTTTCATCCACAGAGTTGCACAACACCAAAAATATTTACCACTCCTAAGTAGCTGTAGTCTAAATGTTCTCCCATGGCCTGCAGAAGTTACTGCTTCTTAACACATCTGATAGGGCTGATACATTTTTCTATATTCAAATACTTAGAATCTACTCTTACATCTGTTATTGGCAGCTTCACTGTTTTCTTAAGGAAATATAACAATTTTATGCATAAACTAAATATCTCAAATCATAACTACTTCTACCATGTAGGATTTTGCTTCAAAGCTCTTTCCCTTAACAAAATATTGGGCTAGATGGTCACTGTC
Organism: Scolopax mira; assembly: GCA_004320125.1. Classification (NCBI taxonomy): domain Eukaryota; kingdom Metazoa; phylum Chordata; class Aves; order Charadriiformes; family Scolopacidae; genus Scolopax; species Scolopax mira. Next base: position 12,807 of record BJBW01002001.1, read on the forward strand.
ACTTCCAACTGAAACATTCTATATGCTTGACAGTGTAACAACTTTAAATGTACCCCTTATACACATTCAAATCTATGCAAAAACACTCAGTATAAACATTCTAACACTGAGCGGATAACAGTCTTAATCATCAATGGGTCAGACAAAAAGATCAGCTAAGCACTATATTCCCAAGATACTAAGGATGATTAGTCCTTAGGGGGTTTGTTTACAGATTAAACGCGTGGCAATGGTATATAACAAATATATATATTACTTGTAAAACATAAAAGAGAACATTTCTAGATAGCTTTCCCAGATACAACTGCTATGCAGTAGGTAGCTAAAGCAAGATAAGAAATTCAAAGGTACTTAGGTGCAGCATTACTTAGCTATGACTCAGAGACAGAAATTTTTTTGGGGGGGGGGGGGGGGGGGGGGGGGGGGGGGAGGTTGTTTTTTGTTTTGGTTTTTTTTTTTTAATAGGAAGTGGTGGGATAATTGGAGTTTTTCCTGAAATACATTCATTTAAGCATGTTTATCATCTGAAATCTTTTGCTTACCAACACTTTTCAATTTCTCTTCCAGTAGTTTTAAAGTTTGTTGAATTGATGCTCCATCTGCTGGTGCTACATCTACACACAGCATTCCTAGTAAGCCATCCAGCTGCTGAGACAACTAAAATGAAAAACAGCATAAGTGTTGGTATTTAAAAAGAAGTGCGAGCTTCTGATCCTTGGGTCTGCTATCTTTTTACAAATATTTGGAAATCTCTCATTTTGGAAATTGCTCTTTGCATTTATAGGAAATAGAATCAAGATGAAAAATAAATGACCCTCCTGTCTATAAAAGTCTAAGAACATATAACCCCAAATGGCAGATAGGGAGGAAGCCAAAATTATATTTTTTTAATAGGTATAGGAAAGGAATAAAGAAACTATGAAGAGTACACCAAATTGCAGTTCAATTCATGCATATGACTCTAATTTAAAAAAAACAAAACAAAATAAACAAAAACCCCACAACAAACCACCAAAAGGGGGGGAAAAGGTAGTAACCACTTTAAATAAAGTGCTAGTGAAACATAAGACATATTACAAGGCACTAATATATTGGCAGGTGAGACTGAAAAGTTTAAATTGAAAACTTACATCCTGGGCAACACTGTGAAATTCAAGGGCTGCTTGTAATAGATTTTGCCTGAATTCCAGCTGACTGGCCTGCCTGTAACACACATCACTCAGCTGCTGCTGCAATGCCTTCAATTCCACAAGATCCTCCTCATCCCCTGCATTTAGAAGAGCTGCTATCTGCTGATTAAGCTCAACATAAACAGCAAACCACTCCTACAAAAACAAGGAAACGTAGTATTAAGATAGTACCAAACGTAATTCTCTCTTAAAATGGCATACATCTAACTGCAGACAAATAAATAACCAGATTTTAAAAGAAACTTATTACAGCTTACACTAATTATTAAATAAATCTCACAGAGGAGAAAAAACACATTCCTAATTTCAAATCTACTTAAAATGTTTAGTACCTTTTAATGTATGTACATTAAATAAAAGACGCAGAAAGATGGAAGATAACACGGCATGGCTATTAGCTCCCAGAACAGTCTACCAATTGAACTATTTTGCTGAACCAACAGAAGAATTCCACTATTTTAAACATATTTCTAATGCTTATGTTTGCAGTGCTCTCCTGAATTAAAAGATTTTTTCAAAGTGGTAAACTATTACAAAAAGCTGTTCATAAGCCTACCTAGGTGTCACTTTCAGTGACATGACTGGAATGAGGAATTTTATTTTTTAATACATTTAGAAAAAATATTACAGTTAACAAAGTGGAAGTCATCTCTATCTTCTGAATAAAACTGAGTAATTCATGTACTTCAACATGTACACCAACAACTTCAAAATTATTGTTTCCTTTTTAAAGGAATCTTTATACTGCTCAATTCAAAACACGTAGATTTTTCCAAATGCTTTGATTACTGAATATATATGCAGGAGTTACGTTGTCATAGTGGTGTATTTGCAAAAAGAAAAAAAAATATTTCAAATATTTAACATATCTGGCAGATTTAAAAACTACTTCATACATCAACATCATGTTCACACCTTGCATGATTGAGATGCCTGTAAACCAAAACACGTTTGCTCAACAGCTTTTATTTTGGCCTACACTTAAGTGACCTTCAAATGCTCTATATGCTTCTAATGCTATGGAATGGCACCATCTATTGGCCAAAAATATCTGATTTCATTAGTATTCTTGTCACATCCCTTTGGGGTGTTTGCAATTTTTTAAACTTACGCCTTCAGCTTCTGCATCATTTATTTACAAAGCATGCAAAACAGAATATAAATAACCATATTCTGAATTTTTTTTTCCTTTGACCCCAAGTTGCCTCTACCATCTGCTCACAGGAAGAAACAGTGTGAAAAAATGCAAGGAGGGAAAAAAAAAGTAAGAGAAAAGTTGAATTAGCAATCAGACAAAAATCTAAGAACAGAACAAATCTCTTACCTACCCTAAAAGGGGAAACTAAGATGACATAATATGGAAACATCTTCCATTGTCACACATGTACTACAGATGTACAGGTTCAATAAATTCAAGTTCACACAACATAACGCTTGTTATTACCTTTAGACACAGATTTACCTTAATGAGCACGAACTTATATTATGAGATACATAATAATATATAATAATTAATATATATAATAATAATTAATATATATAATTATAATATGATAAGTCAAAAAAATTAGATTAGGCACTTTAAAACTAAATATAAAAACTAAAAATAAATAAAATAGTTGCAGTAAATTATTTTGGCCAAGCTATCAGTAAAATTTAGAGACTGGTAAACAAGATATAAAAAGTGTGTTTCTGAGCCTTTCCTCAAGGGAAAATTAAGCACAGATGTATGCAACAGCTCAAAACTGTGGAGAAAAGGCCAACATTTGCTCAAAAATAACAGCTCAGGTATATTGCTCATGAATTAATGTCAGAAAACATAAACCCAAAATGCAAACACACACACACACACCCCAAAACAGAAACCAACCAAACAAAAAGCCTAGAAATTTTTTCTTAACTTCAGATTAAGATGAAGTAAAAAAATTCTGTCTATAGAACAAAGTATTTTTCCAAGTATCAAAAGAGAAGTAATAAATAAATAGGAAATAAAGCAAGCATATAAGCTGTCAAATTCAATTACTAGGATAGAAAATGAAAGTGGAAGAGTACACTTAAACAAGAGTACATAGTTATTATGAGATGTTTCAAAAATCAAAGGAAAAAGCAAAGGACATTTTCCCAATGTTATTGTCAAAAAATGTTTTTTAATTTATAAACAGGCATCTACATTTAAGGTAGGCTAGTGGACCCCCAATTACTTCTTTCAGCATAAATTTAAAAATAATTTTTCTGACTGTTGTTTCTACAAACTTCTGCTAACATCTTAGAACCAAACAGCGTTCCACTTTGTCAGTGTTTTAGTCACAAACAGACTGTGGGCCAGACTGCAAACTTCAGTGGGATTTCAATGTTCTCAAGGACTATTTAGCTCCAGTTAAAGCACAGTTCTCTGTTATACACATCCAAGTGAGAACAAAGTATATTCAATCTTGCTTTCTCTTTTCAGTTTGAAGTGCTTAATATGACAAAGATATTCAAAATGATTTTGTCATTGACATAGGCAGGGGATTTTTTTTTCCAATTACTATTTTAACTGTAAGATGTTTTACACTTCAGAAGGGACAGATTTTCAGAGTAGAACATTGTTTGAAAAGCTTGAATCAATGAGAAAACACAATTCACTTGACCAAACACAGGCACCTACAACACACAGATCTGCAGCTGAGCAAGGAAACTATACTCAGTACAGATGTAGTAAACAGAACCAGTGTAGTCTATAGCAGAGTGTTTCTCAGACTAAGGTTTGGGTTGTTGGTATTTCTTTTCTAAATTGTCATAAAAATTACAACCCAGTGACTATTTTCTTTGTCATGACTGTAAAGGGAACTTCGGAAAAGTGGACAGAATTGTCAATATCTACATCAAGGAAAGTGAGAAAATAGAAGCGCTGTGACCAACACTGCCTTTGGGAACACTGAGTATTCATATCCCAATTAGAGTAAGTCATCTGATAGAAAGACAAGATTCTACTAAACTTTAGGATTTCTTCAAAACTAGAAGGAAAGGCATAAAGTCAGTACAGTTACTGTCTATTTTTAATGGTCTCTATTTTTACAAATCTGTTCTCAAGATTTCATCGTGTACATAAACCATGTCTTAAGTATCAATTAATGAAAAGGTTAAGCCAGTTTCAGTTACTGGTAAATGTAGTTTAATAAAGTCAAAAATATTAACTTATTGACCTGAGAAGTACAGGACTTCTCATCCATTTTTGGCAAGGAGGAAAAAGAAAATTTATTCCTCAAACTCAAAATGAAAAATTTAAGAACAGTTGCAATATAACAAAACCAAGAAAAAATATAGATAGAAATCAATATTTTTCAATACTGAAAAACAAAATAAATAACATGTACATATAATGACCATATTAAATTCTTAAACTGCTCAGGTACTTACCTCTGTAACCCATAAAATCATGCACTATGCAAAATTCCTAGATACTCATAACCAAAATACATTGCTCATAACTGCATGTACTTAGAAGTATTTTGCTACTTGAAAAAGGTATGGAAAATCTCACACTGTGCTGACTCTCAATTTCTTCATGTTTCTGTTGTAAAGCTTGTGAAGCTCTAATTGAATCACCTATTCCCCACTGGGTTCTTAGCTGTTCTGATCCAGGTCCTTCAAGCCAATTGACTACCTGTCAATAAGATACAGATGACAAAGATAAAGTTGCAAATCAGTTACATGAAAACAGGTATAAAACTAATTTTTTATAAATATAAGCAGAAATATTTCAAAGTAAGTACATGTTTATGAAAAAAAAAATAATCTTAGGATCTGTAGAAGTCTTTTTTGTTGAATCCATTCACATCTTCAAAAGCTTTAAGTAGACTACTTTTCATTAACCTTAAGGTCCACGAAAGCAGACGGCAGGTAGCAAAAGACTTGTCACATATATACTTATTACTTCGTATCTCCATCAATAAGAGCTTAAAACACAATTTTCTTGATAATGGACCTCAAGTTCAAACAATATTTTTTTGCCTAAGTGAATGACAATGCACAGTATTCAACCTCACACCTTAGAGTTTTCTCCTTATTTAATTGACTATATTAACACTGAAGTGCAGTATATGTACTTATGTCTTTCAACCTGCTCTATTCAAATAATAGAAGCCTCTCTTACAGTCTCAGTGGCCACATCGCATGTGATTTCCTTTGCAGAAATCTTTGCAGGGTCATGCCAATACAATTTTGGACCAGTGTACTGGATTTCTTTTAGTATTATTATTATTTTGAAACTACTTCATTTTATGTTGATATTATTCAAAGCAAAGCAAGGAATTTTGGGTTCCTTATTGCATATTTGAATTATCAGATGATAGCTATGGCAAAATTTTATGATAAATTTTTAAATATCTAGAAAACAGAGACAGTAGTGATGAAACCTAGTGCAACAGTCACTTACTACCTACACTTCAGAACCGAAGTCCTGAAGTAAGGAAATGCAGGAATACCCCCACATTCTGAACCTTAATGAAAAAGCACAGGAAGCCAGCTTCCTCTCATGAATGACACTTTTGTTTAAACAAAGGTGACAGAATAACTTCACACCGTTTTTCAGGAAGTATAATACAATACACAATGTAACACCATAACCACGAAGACAAATGAAACAGGGACTAATAGGATCATTTTCCTAGTGCTGTTAGGCTACACGGCAAGAGTAACAAAGAATGACCATCACCATTACAGAAGGTCATGCTATTCACCCCACCTTTTAGCCATCATGTCTGTGTCTTCCCATTCCCCTTTTTCACCACCCCAGCCCCAACCACAGAATATATTCAGAGCATATATTCTTTGCTCTGGAAGCATCCCTAATCTTCCTTTTATCATTTCTAGGACAAACTAAGAATTTACAGTTCTATGTTCTTTTTGTTTAAAGAGAAATTTCCTGTTGTGCTCAGCACCTCTGCACAGCTGTTTCTGGTTAAATACAGAATGGACCTAGAAGTGAAGGCACCCAGATGTCCCCCTGTAACCTCAGCAGAGCTTTAGTGTTTTCTCACATATGGAAACTACAGTTCTCATGCAAGCCTGAAACAGGGTAAAAGACTACTGCTTTGCAGTGCCCTCTCTGACCAAGAGCACCTCCCCAGTACAAGTTCCCAGCAATTACTGCATTGCTGTGACCATGTGCCAAACCTGCCTAAAGAGGGACAAATCTAGAATTTATCATATATCATACAGACTTGCTCGTTATCAGTCTGTTTAGTAGCACTGCTTATCAGAAAATGCCTGGAAGTCATTGCCACCTTTACACTGCAGAATGAAAGATGAAGGAAAGGAAAACAAAGCTGTGTAACAGAAGAGGAGGGTGGTAGTTAAAGAGAGAGGGCTGGATATTAAAGGTACAAAGGAAGAGAGGTTGTTAAGGTAAGAGGCTTTAGAAGGACTAAGGACTTCACAGCAAGCAAAAGCAGGAAATAGTGAACAATGAAACAGGAACACAAAAGCAAGCCAGGTGTGATTAGCAATATAAGCAGCTATACAAAGAATGAAATAGGAATGAACTGCAATAAAAGCTAGCATGAAATCAAAACACTAAAAAAAATAATAATAGCAACACAAGGGAAAAAACTTTCTATATACACTCCCATTCCAAATGAAACTGCTGCAAACATGTTGTACTGCAACTTCTGTTTGATTTGGCAAAATAAATTCCACAGCACTTCACCTCTACTGGTTTCCTCCAGCCCTTCAATTTCTTGTTATATTCTCTGTTAGCCTAATTTAATCCTGTAAACCAAACGGAAACTAAATCAATTTCTATATTTACTAAGTTTTTTCCCCCATATATTTGCATGCCATTTAGAGATTTTAAATGCACTTTATAAAACTGATTAGCTTAGTAAAACAACAGAACGTGTTTTTCCTGTGTACTGAGCCTCAGTTCACTTAGCTTGTAGCATCCATAGTGTAGACAGAGAAACAAAAAAACTATTCTAATAAAAATACCACAAAATGAGACCGATATCCCAGTAAAGAAGTCTCTTAAAATGCATTAACAATGGCAATTTGCCAAACTACATTACAAATTTTGTTCAATCAGTAAATCTTTTTCAACCACTATAATTTTAACACAAAAAAAAAAATCTCACCTGATTACATCCACGGCTGTGCTAATACATTCTATGTAGTACTATTTTCAGCTCTTACATATTTTTATTATTTCCAGCTCAACATATCAAAAGATGACATTTGCTTTTTTAATGTTTTTTATAATAACCTGAACTACTACATAAGTGAAAAATAACTCCCTCAGTAGATTTATATTTTCACTGCTCGAAATAAAAAGGTTGATGATTTTTTTATCTTTTCACATACCTGAAACAATGAAGTACAAGTACTTGACTTGCACTCCTCATGCATTAGAAACGCCAATGGTGAAAGGTTAAAAGCAATATCCAGTTCATTTTCTGCATATTCAAACTATACAGAAGCTTGAAAACATAAATCTAATTTCAAGTAATAAACACAAGAGGAATAAATTATTTCCATTTTCTTGATTTTTCTCTACTGAGACTGCTGAGAAAATGTTGAAAGTCCTAATTACATGCCTGTTTCCAAAGCACCAAACTAATTTATTATGACCTTTAGAAAGCTGCTGTGATAGCCACGATGTAAAGCATACAGCAAAACTAGCACACTGCAGATTGAGGGGTGAAAGGAGACAGGAAGCTCTCACCTCTTGATTTTTAGTTTTGTAGGGAACACAGTCTGGGACTCGAGCTCAAGCCACTGACTGACAGTATTCAAGACCTCCAAGCTTACCTGCATTACCTTCTGCTGAATCTCCTCTAGTTGTGTGCGCTTGCTACGCTGTCTGCAGACTTCCTGGTAGCGCGTATATTGCTCTCTGAGCGAGTCTAGCAGCTTCATGACCTGTGGCTGAGCAAGTAGTTCATCATCCATTGGAGACCAGGATACTCCTCCATCTGAACCATTGAATCGACGCTGTTGTAACTCAGATAGTAACTCATGACCTTGAAGAATAAATATAATGATGTGGTTAATTTAGACTCAACACATAAGCAAAAAAATATTAGTAATCATGCCTGCTTTTAGACCATTCAATGGTACATTTTTGCAGCTAATGATCTTTCATGCATTGGACACATTTAATGATATCCTTTCAAGCAGAGCACTGCCCACACTTTGTGTATCAGTCATGCAATAGGGTAGAAATCACATGGTATGTTTTATTTCAGATATATAAAACAGATACCGAGACTAACATTCATATTGACAATAGCACTGATCAATGTAGAAAAACAATTACAAAGCACAATTCTGAGACTAAAACAACTGTAAGTATTCTGTTTTACTTCAACCTACTGTGTGGCATCTGAAGTATTTCTCTCAAACAATTCATATTCCTAGATTAAATGAATGATCTAGAAGCACTAAAACTGAGAATATAATTTGTTATCTTTCAGGATTTTTATAGCAAGTAAAAAATTTCATAGAAAGTGTAAGGCTGAATCCTAAGTATTTTGATCAATATTTATTTACTCACTTTTCTCACTCTCTTTATGTTCTTAAGCCCAATATCAGGCTACAGAATCTGTATAGCAACTTTCACAGATGCAAAAATAGTACATTTTGATTGCCTAATCTTCTGTTTAAACTGTTTGAAGAATGTTACATTTTCAGGATGTAAACACCATAATACCAGTAAACCCTATTTGTTCCCCAAAAGCTCAATAAACAAGTTAACAAATAAAACAGTGTTTGGTCACTAAAGAAATATTGGTATAAGAGTGGAAATATGCCAATTCCATATCATAGTTTTGCAGGTCTTAAAATGGTGACAAGCCAGTCCAAAAAAAAAAAATTAACAACTAGGATAGCAACTGTAATATCTCAAGGAAAACGCAGAAGAAATACAGACTCTAAATTCAACTGGTATTATCTAGACAATCAAAATGCCAAGGGCTTTGGAGATTGGAGTAAGCAGCTTGAAATTATTCACCGTGTATTATTGTGAAATGAACGTGTCTTAAGAATTCAAATACATTTTGGCATTCTATGGAAATAAACATCTTTTATAGTACTACACTAGATAGGCACAATTAGCTGCAGAGCAAAGACTTTAAAGGCTTTTGCAAGTCATAGTTCTACTGGGATAATTTTGAATTTATTGTATCATTTCAGTAGTTAGTACTAATATTTTTCATGGAATTTTTTTTTAAAAACTAGATTCTAATAAAATTCTAGGAACTACACTTCATATGTAGATTCGGAGCCTGTGAAAGCAACAGTACTTGTAACTATGGAAGAGAAAAGCTTTATCTAAAACCCCAGTTTGTTCATATTTACCCTTAAGAGATGGAAAAGTTTAATTGGGGAGAGTTTCATTTTTTATTCTCAAATTTTCAATACAGTGAATCTAGCAAAGAGAAAGGTTGCCTCTTAGGAACTTCCAAGGTTTAATGAAAGTTATTAAACTTCACGTCTCAAAAAATAATTCATTATGCCATAATTAAGAAAACAGAGAATGCATACAAACTAATGTTATTGGGAGCTATCTGCTTATACAAAATTGAAATGTTTTGTTCACCCTAAAAAAATATTTCAATTCAAAAAACCCCAAATTGTTTAATGCTGAAGGGAGAATCTAAACAGCAAAGAGTCAGAAGACAGTATTCATTGCTTTTACCAATGGTCAGGTCAGAACCAGGCTGACATAAATTATCAGAATCATGCAGGAAAATGCTATCTATATTGTAACTATTTGGTGGCTACCAAGACAAATTTGTTCTATAAGGCCAACATACTGACATTATCTAAAAACAATGTATTCTCAAAATTAAAGGTATTAATTATGGTAATATTGTAAAGATGTTATCAAGATTATTAAAAACCATATTTAAAAAGACACATTTGGAGTTCTTCCATTTACTTGTTGATACCACTTTTTTTAAGCCAACAAAGATAACATTAATTGATAAGTTTGTTACATTGTGAAGATGGCTAAAATAGTTACTGTGCCCTCTGTGCTTTCATTTGGGGCTTAGAAAATGAATAATATTACTTTATTGACCAACTTTTGACTTACTATACCTGTCTGCAATACTGTCTCTGGATCAACCGATGGAAGAAAGTTCAAATCTATTGATCTTGAACAAAACAACAAAAACATCATTAATAATAATAAACAAATAACAAACATTATTAATAAATTTGTATTACAGTAGCACAGAAAATTTCAACTAAGGCAGGAGCTACCTGAAGCTGTATCTTTCTTTCCTCATTCAGTGAAGTCCTCACTTTTTCATCTCACATCAAAACAGAAGTGCAGCTGCATATAGTCAATAGCCAAATGAGCAGCTATCTACACACACACATTGATGAATTTTGTAGTCTACGTTACAAACTCTCAGAATTTCTTTACACATTTCAAAATATTTAAGGGATATCACACTTCCAATATCGTTTGCGTTTCCAATTAAATTTTATAATCCAAAAGCAATGATTCCAAAAAGCAAATCACGCACCTCTCTTTTTCTTGTTGACTTCCTTTATCACTTCCATTGTTAATTAGAGCAAGCTCATCCAGTAAGGATGTTGATTCTTTTGTGAACTTTTCGAATACCTAAAAGGCAAGTTTTAATTTAAGAACTGAAAATTACAGAAGTGGCAGTATTGAAGACATTAGCGCAAATTTATCCACTATTTCTGTAACAATACTTCAATCTCTACACAGTGTCATTATTTCCCAACGTTCAGGGTAGAAAATACAGCTGTGTTCAAGAACACTAAGGAGCACTAAGATTCCTTAGTGGATAGTATATGTTGCACTAAATATAATAAAGACAGACTGAATTATTAAATACTGAAAATCTAAGATTTCTCCAAAACCTGCAAGTTTACACGGAGATATTTATTCTACATTTTCATTTAAGCCTTAAGTAAGTCTTAAGAATAATGCTATGCATGTCACACAGGAATCTGACAGCTCAGTTGACTGGATTAAAATTATCGACTTAGTGAAGATTCTAGCTTTTAATCACTGTTAATATGGACTATATTGTAATAAATAACTAAAAGAAAAGATGATATGTTATATAGAAATACCCTTATCAGTTTCATTCATTATATAATATAATCAATAATAGATTATAACAGCCTAGATGGAGAAACTCATTTTAAGAATGCATTGCATGGGAAAGGAACACACTGTTTCTTCAAAGATTAAATATTTTTTAAAAATTCAGTAACATTTTTAAAATTTAGAAAAAAATTCAGTAACTGAAAAACAATTATCTCTGAAGATCCAATTAAAAACAATCTGGAGGGCTATGTGCACCAAGAGCTGCTTAAACAATTTATATCTATTAATGAATTTGTGGTGTATTTGCTCCTAGACATTGCATCTCTGTATTTACTGGGAAAACTGCACTGAGAGAGGTTTCAGTGTAGGAACCAAGGCCTAAAAGATAACCCTGGAAGATTGCAGAGTCCAAGTATTTCCTCCTTGTTTTTGGTTACTCCTATCAGCAGCCAGACAACTTCCTTTTGTAGTGACTATACCATACACTCAGGCTTTTCTTCCATGGCAGGGGTTTAGAACAAGATGATCTTAGAAGCCCCTTCCAACTCAAACCACTCTATGACTCTAGAATAAGGGTCTACTAGAGAGCTTCATTAAGGAAGCTGTTGGTTCAAACAATTGATTATACTTAACCCGTGAGCAAATCCAGTGTTAGTTATCATAAGACTATTCATGCATTTGAACTGCACTACTACACATATGGCAGTTTCTACACAAAAAAAAAAAAAAATCATGGCTCAACAATGAGAAATTAAAAAAAACAAACAAACAAAAAGCCAACTAACCAGCCTCTTATTCAACCAATCCATGTGATCATAGGTGAGAGTTCCTCCAAAATCTTCTGTTAGTTGGCATGGCTCTATATATCGAGTCAGCTTGTTAGCAGATACTAAAATAACCTGCAACAACAAAAGAAATTGTAGGTATACTTGTAAGTAATGCTTATATTTTTCCTTAAGCACCTGAGAACTGTGATTCAGAGAAAGTGACCTTTTTACTGCATAATGTTTAAATAAAGTATGGCTGTTTGCAATTAATGTGGGCCAAAACCAGACAGGTGATTTTGCTATGCAGCATACATCTCACATATAAGCCTGTAAAAGCATCATCTGTGCTACCTCGACTATTTGCCACAGGAAATAGATGTAAACATATCTGTTTCAAGGTGGTACCTGATCTTTCTTGATTCAGTCATATACCAGGCAATCTATTTTTAATGAATATAGTAGCAGGATATCATACTGCAAAGCACTTAGTATTTTTAACACTCTTGCAACACTTTTAGTTCCAGAGGTGAGTTTGTGCCATAAATGCCTACATTTGCTGTGCAAATATGCTCAGTAAGAATTGGATCAGCTGTACTCTTTCCATGAGTAGACAAATACAAATTTTATTACGCTTAAAAGCCTGAGTCATTTTCCCAGGAGACAAATCTAGTTCATTAACACTTCAGGAAACAAAGGAAAACACAGGTCCACTGCCAGTCAGAAAACTAAATTCTTTGCTTAATTTCTGTATTCTGGAGAGTCCTGGCTAAGCCTTATTCATGTAAGCCTAAACCAAAATTTGGCAGCACAGATTGCTTTGATGCACAATATGCTAAGCCTGGAATAACTCCTGTGGAAAAAATTAAATCTCTCTATGGAAGCAAACATATTGGCTAGAAAGAAAAAAAAAAATGAACAATTTTGAGAAACCATCAGATCATGCACATATTCTTGCAGGTAACAAGAATATGCAGAAAGAGGTAGCTGGAAAGACCCTTTTACTGCTAGTCCAGCTCTGTGTTTTGCAGACACTGGAAGACAGAAAACCCATCCTAAACTCACAGGTTTTTTCCTTAAAATTACCTGAAAGGTTTTACCTTCCACTACTTCAGGATAGTTCAGACCTGTTTAGATCACTAAGTCAAGTTGATATACTAAATCATTGATGAAAATACTGTGTTTCTGAGATGATGACTGAAAGTCAACAACAATTAGTCATCTTTAAAAACTGAAAGTAGAGTTTGTGCAGCCTCCATACCTGGAAGTTTTTCATGGCCTGAATGTATAAAGCCCTGAGTAACCTGCTCTAAACTCATAGATGGTCCTACTTTGAGTAGGAAGTTGGAATAGAGATTTCCTGAGGTTCTTTCCAACTGGCATTATTCTGTGATTTTTCAATTCTTACAACCAAAGAATAAAGAGTAGTTCCAAACAAACGATCTAGTATTTAATATGTACAGGAACATCTCCCAACAACATTCAGCAAATATAGGCTATTCCCCTGTGTTCTTAATGGCACGTACCTACCATAAGTGGAATTAGCTTGTAGTTTAAGTAATGCCAGTAACCAGCCCAAACCCCAGAGGATAGGTCCAAGAAAAATAAAGCCTTTCTTCTTCCTTCTTTAGGCAGATATTTATATTTTAGGTCATTTTTACATTCTCTTTTCTTCTCTGAGTTCATAAAAAAGGATAAAATTAATTTACCCATTCAGGACACTTTGGTATGTCCTGGAAACTAAAGTAAATAGGGCAGCTGGTTCACATCACTGAAGTACCAGTTCTAAAGAAAAACACAAACAAAAAAACCCCAAAACAAGTAGCCCAAAGAAATGGACAAACTGTACTAAGACCACGTACTTACGATTTATGTTTTTTAAAAATGAGATTCCTGCAGGAAGGTCAGCAGGCAAGGGACATGCTTTACAAATTGTACCAGGAAAACGTTTTTAAAAACAAGTGTTTTTCCTGCAAAGCAAAGCCTGCCAGTAACAAATGTATTAGCTATATGACAAAACAATCCTATGACTGAAAAAAACCCACCCCACAAGCAGGGTTCTAGATCTCGATTAGCAGCAGTACTATTTAACACCCTCCATATGCTTTAAATCAGTAACTGATATTTCTAGGTGTCAAAACCACATTTTGCCTCTCTGAAGCATCTGAAATATTGCTTTAGTCAGCTAGTATAGATTAAGGGTCCATAAGAACATAGACAAATGGTCAAAGAAAAAAAAAGCATTGCAAAACTGTAGGTGTGATTTTACGCAGGGAGAAGATACTTTTAGAGATGAGAAGACACTTTTAGAGCTATAAATTCTATTTAACTTCAGCACCTACAGCATGCACACTTTTGCTGTCACGAATTGCTAAAACTTTTCAAAATCCAGTCACAATAATTGTCTTTAACCTTTTGTGAAATGTCAAATTACCACATCCTGAAAAAAATTTTCCTCTATGAATTAGCATTCCACCATAGCATTTGAATTTCACACTTCAACATATTGTCTCTTGTGCTTCACAAAGCTTTTAGTCACATAGGCTCTTCAAACTGCTCAATAGTTTAATGCTTTGTTAACAGCATACTTAACATTATCTGTCATCCTTCCCTCTAAAATCATTCCAAACTGCACTAGACCACTAACTACAGAGAACATCTCGAGTTTCTCCTCCCCCTGTGAAGAGTATGGTGATGGCTTTCTATTGCTTGAACAGCTCTCAATGCTCCTGGATGAGACAGAGGTACAAATTAAGACTATTTAGAGTTATAAAAATAGAAATATCCCACTGTTTGCTTGCAACTGGACCAATTTATTTTTCTTTTTTTCCAGAGTTACATTATTATATTGACTCCAGGAAAAAAGAAAAAAAGTGTTCCTAATCCAAAGTAAAAGCCTTTGGACAGCAGACTAGAACTGGATAGTCCCTATCATCATTATCTGCACACAGTTCTTTTTGAAACCTAGAAGAATTGTAGCAGGTCTGATCATTGTTCTAATCAGCAAACTTGCTTTCTACAATATTGGCCTGCTAAAACATTGAGAAAGCCTTAGCAGAAATAACTCAGAACAGTGCTTTGGCAGAAATAAAAGTGCTGTACTTTTGAATAAAATCAAAACCTCTTAAAGAACTGCCAAAAAAACCCCAAATCCCATGTACTGCAAAGTCTTGCAATTCAACTGCAAAATTTCTTTATTTCTCAGGAGTGAGACTACATTTTTGTGGGTTTTTTTTCTAGTAACGTGATTTGGATCCATGCAACTGTGCTAGTAACACTTATCTTTCATAATAGCAGAGCACCGAATACTGCTTGTACAAAACTGACCTCTCTCTCTACATCATTTGCTCTTTTTTGCAATTATTTTGATTGATCATCTCCAACAAGAACAAAGCAGATGTCAGGATCAGAGGCGAACTCTGGATATTCAACAGGACATATAAATGTGCCCCCAAAATGTTAAAAACATCCATCTGAACTTAGTCTCTTCAGGGAAGAAATGAAAGAGCTCTTTAAGACAAATGTCAAGAGTCGAACCAGGAGCTATTGGCAGACAAGATGGTGTAAAATTTCAGCAACAGCAAAGACTTTTTTTTCTTTTTTTTTTTTTTTAAAGTGTGTAGTATCACAGCAGCTGAACCTAAAAAGCAGCAGTTACTTTCCAAAAGAACACAGTGCACATTCCCTAAGACCACAAAATTCAAACAAGTGGAATCTAAGCATATGATCTCCTAAGAGAAGTCAATATCTGCATTAATATTCATAGCTTGGTATCCATGAGTAATGCATCCCAGTTCTGAGAAAAATGAAGAAGATTATGCAAACAAATTGGATAGTAATATTCTATATCTATTATCAGAGCAAAAACTTTACACTGGGAAATAGGTATAGAAACATAGTAAGGGAAATAAACCCTATTTTTAATCTCAGGAATATAAAGGTCCTAAAAAACAGATTTAGTTTAAAGGAATAACTGGCATCATCTCTTAGAAAAAGTATTGATTACTGACATTTACACAAGACTGTAAGCCTAAAAATACACTGAATTTCACAGAAAAAAGCCAATCCTGACACAATCATTTATGAAGATAAAAGAATGAACTGCATATACATATCAATGGAGTTTATAATTTGTTAGTCTAGTTTTTGGGTTTGCTTTGGGGTTTATTTTTATTTCGGGGTGGGGTGTTGGGGTGTTGGTTTTCTTGTTGTTTTGGGTTTTTTGTGTGGGTGGGTTTTTTGTTTGTTTTTAACTCCAAACAACATAATATCCAACACCCAGAAACTCTGACCAAGTCACAATTCTTTGCAAGAATCCTTACCAGGTGTGCCCAAATAGGCACCTGGCAGAAAACATGGGAAGTTTATATGGGCTGAAAGTGCATTACTAACACGTGCTACAGTTTCTCACTTATTTCAAGTAATCCTCATGACCATGTGGGTACCAAGCGATGTTAGTCATAAAATTAGATGCATCTTTAGACAAAGACTCTAAGAATTATAGAATATATATTATACATAGTACTACCTGTTTGATGTTATGCAAAAGTGACAGAAATGTAACTAATGAAAAGATTCCTTACACAAAAGAATAGTAAAGTTGTTACAATTTGCAATGTAACGACTATAAATGTAGCTACTCTAAGAGTATATTAAGATATTTATTCAATATGAACAGAACATCACTGCCTCATTTACTAATTTTATTAAGTTAGCATCAAAATATTTAATACTTTTATCATTTGTTTACTGGAACATAAGAATCTGTTATTCCTAAAATACTCATTCGAACAGACCTTAAGTAGAGGGTTTTTTGTTCATTTCTCAAAAATTCTTCCAAGAAACACTAGGAAGCCCAGGCAGCTCTTGCCCTCTCACAGCCTGAGTGATAGGTATAAAATGCTGAATCTTGATAAAGTCCTTTGGCCTCAGTATTAAAGCTGTTTTCTCAGTGGATTGATTCTTGATGATTTGTTATGCTATTGGCTTACATGTCCAAACAGCTTTGAAAAACGACAAGGAAAACTTCAATGGACAAGGCAGAGATTTTGCAAGAATAAATTTGTACTTCAGTCTCTGCAGAAATCCAAATCGAAGAATGTCTATGTTTATTTTTCACACTACACTAAAGGCAGCTTTTGTATAAAAACCATCAACTTTCTTTTTATATTAAGTGTGAATCCTAATTGTTTTGTAAAGCAGAGTCAGATTCATCTTCACCATTTGCTTTTTTGAAAGTTAGCTGTGCTTATTCTCCAGCATATTCAGCTGATGGAAGATTTAAATACGGCCTTCAACTATTTTCCTGGTGATTTTTCAAGAATATCTATGGCACTTTTAACAGACAAAATATAGCTGCCCATACATATGGTCTGACAGCGATTCACTGCCATGGAGCTGTAAAGTAAAACCTTCCTCTTCTGAGCAGAGGAATCCCATTTTTTGATGATAAATATTATTCCAATTCATTTTTTGAAACACTATTTGATTAATGGTATACTTTTGTACCTGAAAGGAAGCTGTAGAGAGGTGGGGGTCGGTCTCTTCTCCCAAGTTACAGACGATAGGACAAGGGGCAATGGCTTCAAGCTGCGCCAGGGGAAGTTCAGGTTGGATATTAGGAAACATTTCT
>BJBW01002001.1:30490-67571 GCA_004320125.1 Scolopax mira
TAGTGCCCAAGATTATTGGTTTGTGGTGGGGTGCTGTGCGGGTGGGTGATGGTTTTGGTTTGGTTGTTGTGTGGTGTGTGGTTTTTTGGTGTGGTTTTTTTTTTTTTTGGTGGTTGGACTCAATATCTGAGGTCCCCTCCAACCACTACGATTCTGTGATTCTGTAAACATTAAACAAGTAGGATACAGAGTTATTTGTTAATATGGGACACTAATTTGTACAGTGATGATTTGATTTAACACTATACTGAGAAACACAAAGTTAAAATATTTTATCTGGCCAGTACCAGACAGAAATCTGGCATACCAGAAACCCAAGAGCAGCTATCAGAATATAGATAGACACTAGACAGACTGTCAACTCCGCTCCCAGTAACTGTTTCCCTCACTTTCCATCACTTACAGTTTTGCCCACTCACCCACCTTCCCCTCCAGGGCTCATGATAATAATTAGCACACTATCTTTTTTCCATCCTGGAGAAGAGGCTAATAGGCACACACAATCTTGTATTTTCCAACACACCCCTCTTTAGAACTGAATTTAGAATGTGACGTAAATGAGGGCTTGCATACTCCAGCTCCACAGGGATAATGCCCTGATTTGGCCCAGGTTGGTTTTTTTTTTTTTTTAAAGAAAGGACCTGTTGCCTCCAATAAAAAAAAAAAATACATACAGTAACAAAGATGTATACAGATGAAAGGAGAGATGCATTTAAATAAGCATTATTTTGATACAAAAAATGGAACTCTTGTATGTATTTTTGGGCAAGTCCATGAAACCTGTTTTGGTGACTCAGTATTAAAACGCTGAGAAGACCCGATACAAAAATTAAAGATTTCCTACAAAGCATTATTCATTCTTCTTTCTGTGGAGCAATACTCTGCTTATTAGCATTATCCTTAAAAGGTAAATTGAGAATGATTGTGCCACAATTAATTTCCACATAAAATACTTAGAGCTAAGATATAGAGACATGTAGTAACAACAGCTAATTTCAAAATACAAGAACAGTATAAATTCCCCTTGTAGTAACACAGTAGAAGTTCTGGACCACAGTATATTTTCAATAGCATGAATAAAAGCGCAAAGCACACATAAAAGTGTTTGGGCTAGGGATTTTACCTTTTAGAACATTAAGGATTCCTATAGCCACCTAACAGGCATTTAATCACCTTCAGAATAAAGACTGTTAGCCTAAAGATGATAACTATCTACTTAGGTATGTACCACTGACTTAGGTAGACAGAGAAGAATTACTTTACTTGAATGATATAAAAAATTGTGGCCTAACCACATCAGATTTACTATTTTCAGTTATCTTAAACTGTTCCTACACTTATAATCAAACAACAAGATCTTATTAAATATTTTTCAGCTACACAATGTGGAAAAAGCAAGTCAGGTAGATAATATTTCTTCCCAAGCAATTCTTATATCCAAGTATATGGATGATAAACAGGATGATAGGAGGTAGATGTGATGCCCCATTAGAAATCACCCTTACACAGCATTTACTTCAAATAAAATTACATTACGCTCAAGTGAATAAACATTTCATACCTTCATTTAAATTTTTATATCATATTTACTTCATTGGTGCAAAAGCAATCTTGAATTTTCCAAATAGCTATCCAAATCTAACTCATGATCCAAAACACAAGTTGGGTGTTGCTTTTGTTTTTTACTGCCAGTAATATACAATTGTGCAGCTGTAGATTTGTGTATGAGTTAAGAGGTTTCCGTAGCCTTATCAGTGCTCTGCACTCACATCAGGAACACAGCAGAGACCTGCTACTGTCTCTAATGCAAATATTATTTGAAGCACAGAGAAGGTGGGTCAGTTTTACTGAGCGAGTTTTCCTAATCACAGCCAAGTAACAGATAACCAAGTGTTAACGAATGGTGAAGAGCAAAGGCTTCCCAATAGCAACATTCATTACCTGGAAACGCGTAAGATTTTTCATACTGTTCTCTCAGCTTTCCCTGTCTTTTAATGAACAACACCGTTTAAAAATATGAGTTATTGCACAGAAAACAAAAACAAACCCATGCAAGATATAAGGAAAACACATGAACTAGGGTGGTATCACACAGCTTCTTTAGAAACATCTATAGCAACTCTACACCAACAGCTGCTCGTTATCCAGCCTCAGTCAGATGACAACGGCCCCAAAGCTGATGGGGCAGCCCCTCATGCATGAAGCAGCAGCCCCCTCTTTCAGTGCTTTTAAGTTAAGTGGAAGGGAAACTCAAGAGCAAACCGCTATCAACCAAAATGGGAATTCAGCAACTACCTGTTATTATACTACTCATGTACTCATACAAACTTCCCATCTACTCATGTATCAAAACAAGATACAAGGAAGTTTTCGTCCTGCTTAGGAAGCAGCTGCTGTATTTAAATGCTATTAATATTTTTCTTGTAAAATGATACATCATTTCCTTACAATTGACACCTGATAGATGTTTACATAAAATGCATCTCTAATACTTTAATTATTTTTCTCTTTCTAAAACTAAAGAACAATTAAGTGAACCTTAGACCAAAATTTAAGGTCAGGGATAAATGTTTATGATTCTGTTTAGAAACAGAAACCAAAATAGTTGCACAACTCTAGTGGTCTACGCCAACAATGTTAGCATCATCATTGACACAATATGCTTCAGAAAATTATTAAGCTTACTAAATTTCATTACAGAATTATCATTTAATGACTACTAGCAAATCCTTAAAGTACCACAGTAAAATAATTTTATTATCATAGCCATGTAAAATTACCCCTGCTTTGTTAACATATTTTCTGTAGGCTTTCTGCTTATTTGTCTAGAAATAGATTCTAGCTGAGTCATATTAAAGAAAAATGCAAGAAGAATCTTCTAGAGGATTAACTTCTAAACTGGCAATACCATGATGTATGCAGTAACAACCACTGTATAAAATTATTTTATAATACAACTTCAAAATCTTACTGAACTTGTCCAAGGACTATATTTACAGGTGTGCAGATGGGAAAAGAGAGCTTAAATCAGACAGTAGGGACTGATAGACAAGGGGGTTCACCCTTCTTACTGACACTCTCTGGACTTTGGTGTTTACCTTATGTCCTGAAAGCATCTGTGTGAAACTGACTATTGCAAACATAAGTCACTTTCTAAACACCAGCTCTTATATCATCCTTTCGAGTACAGATGGTTGATTCAGTCTCTTTTTCAATTCTCATCTTGACATGCTTCAAAAATAGGCCAGTTTATAAAAGGTAGACACCACCATGCTCCTGTTTTTGATTAAAGAAGCTATGACTGAGCTGCTACATGCTGAACTTCAAGGTGGAAATATACTTTGACCACACCTCCCTATGAGTCCCCTCAAAGGATTCAGGTGAAGGGACAGACAGACATCTGTGAAATCCAAGACAGTTTAACTGTAATGCAAGTCACAAGATTATCATGGTTGGAACCACTTCCAGTGGCAAAATTTCCATGACTTCACTACCTTTATTAGTGAGTATCTTGCTGGTTGAAGACTTTCAAACACACAAGAGGCTGTTCAGAGATTCTTTGGATTGTTCTGTTGAACTTGGGCTACTTCTCAAATCTGTCTTTAAAGAATTACTCAAAAAGAAAATATGATCTTCATCTGCAAGATAAACAGTCTCAAGGCAAACGTGCAGGATTTCCTTATTTATAAGACTCTAAAGGAGATTACAAAAAATGAAGTAATGTAGTAAAAGGAATCTTAAAGCAGATTTAAGGTTAAAAAAAAAAAACCCGAGTTTTGTTATCTGATTGAAAATAGGAATCTTACCCCTAACACTCCTTCAGAGCACTTTCACATGCAGGAATTGTCTCCTAAAATGAAGCCACCTATTCTAAGTCAAGTCTGATACAAGACTTAACAAGATGAAATTCACATGAACTAACAGCATTATATCTGGACAATAGAGTCTTTAGGTTTGTATTATTTAGCAGTTACATAACCTTCCAGCTGCCACCTTCCAATTACTATTTTCCCTGAACTAAGTTTTCTACTTAAGTATTGAAAAATGTTATAAACTTACCATCAGAAAGAATTATACAGCTATGGCCAAGGCTGCAAAATGCTTTTCTATTCGATCTTTTTCACAAAAAAAAGAAGCTAAGAGCTTTGTTGTACAAAACAAGTAGGCATTTTAGTATTTGGTGAGCACAGCCAGCCTGCTGCAGTTTAAACAAGATTAGCTTCAGAAATGCTTGGAAAGATTGGCGATATCAATAATTTTCTAAAACTAGGGAAAATTGAGGTTTCCATTAACCTCTTAAAAAGGTACAAGAGTATAACTGCTAACATTAGTGTCTAATCGCTTGTACACATTCTGCCTCACAAACTATGAAAGATATCAGCTTATATTTGGCAAACTGAATGGACCTGTAACCTTTGTTAATAATGTCACAGAACTCAAAAATGAAAGAAGATGCACAAAACAACAAGATGTTCTACAAAATGGTTATTACTGATTTAGTGACACGATACAACATGCATTTCTACAGCCTATTACAGAAGACGAATAAAAAAATTCACACTAAGCCTTGTACAACAATTTCTTACTCCAAACATCCACTCTATGTATCAATCAACTTTATCCTCTTCGTGGGCAAAGATAAAATGCCACACATTTCTAATTTGAGATCCCTTCATTTAATATTCTTATTAAAGAGGGAAAAAGTTAAAGGCTGTAATGGTTTGTTAAGGATATCCACAAATCAGCTGGACTATAACTATTTTAAAGAGACATTAATTTTCATCCAATTATTCTAATATTCCCGAAATGGTATTTTTGACTGAAGTAGACCAAAGTTCTACATACCTCAAAGCCGAGTCTATCTTTCTCTTTCCAAAAACAGAAATGTGTAACCTTCTTATCCCAAAATTCATCTGGCTTTACTACACAAACAAGTGACACCTCAGCTGGAACAACATTCTGAAAAACAAATGAAAAACTAAGTAAAACGTTCAAGATTAAGCCTTCACTTCACACAGAACTGAATTCCATTTATGTGTCATCATCTCTTCAAGAACTTGAAATTTACAGGCAGAAATTAAAATAAGTCTCCTGCATCTATGTCACACATTGGTTCCATCCTGCTTTGCAGTAGATTGCACTAAATTTCATAGCAAAAATCATGTCAGAACTGAAAATAAAATCTAATTTCTTCACTCCTAGTCCTGAGGCATAACTATTAGTTCATGCTATGTCAGTATAGAAAACCATGACATATTGACTAGACTTAATTTTATTTATGGCATTTCATTACAAATATATGGTAGAAAGCTTTGTTCTTTACAATGTCATTTGCTATGTAGAATGAAACAGTAATCAAATTTAGAAACAGTTGCATACATTGTTATTAAATCACACGTGGCAAGATTATATCCCATACTTTCTAGAACGTATTGCTTAGAATAGTATGAAAGGGCTTAACATTAACATTTCAGCATATTAATTCATACAAGTATTACTAGGAAAACATTCCTGAGCCTAAAACAGTAATTTCAGCTACCAAATTGATTTTATGTTGTTACACTGAATGTAGAACAAGGAACAAAGACTCTTGATTACTCCCAAGTCATTAGCTAGAGCAATAAGCAACAGTTAGATAATCACAGTACTGACATAAAGGTAGCACATTCCCTTGGAATTATCTTCAAATACCTTGTTTTATTTATAAAAATATAATTTTGAAAAAGTTAAATACATCCAACTTAGCAATCACAGCAATGAAAAAAAAATATATTTCATTCTTGCACCATTGTAATGAATATGCAATGTAGACAGTACTTTTACCACAGAAGTGTCTGATTGATGACCAAACAGCACCTCTGAGAATTACATGTTCCTAAACAGAGAGAAATCTCAAGTGACCTGCTCAAGTGATTAGTTTACTTAGGAGAATCTTCTTCATTATTTCCTTATCAAATTAAAGATACAGATGTGCAACTCATGTTTCTGCAGGCTTCACACTGGTGGGAATTGTGCTGACAGGAAGCCAGTGAAATCTGAGCACGGGCAAATAGCTACCTCTCCCACTAGCTGAAGTTCCCACTAAATGTCACAACTGCAAGCTAGCCGAAGGGGAACCTCAGTCAAGATCATAATCAGAACATAGTGGATCTAATTACTGTAACCCTATTAGTAGGAACGTCATCTTAGTCAAAAATAGGTGAAAGACACCTTGAAACACTTATAAACCCAAGAGCAACAAGAAGACAGCAGGAAAAAAAATGAAATTATTTGTATTTGACACATTTTGTGAGGCTTCATGTAATTCTGAGAGGAAAGCTGCTCTGAAAAAGAGAAATCATCTGTGCAGTAAGAAAGGCAGTAGTCCAAATTCTCTCATCTATTCAGAGTGCTTTATCATTTATTTTCTTTGACCAGTGAAGACCAGAAAATAACCTATACTATTTAGTAGAAACAAGACTTTATTGTAACCCCACTGTCCTGAAAAGCTAAAATAATAAATTGTTGTTAATTTTTTTTAATTGGGAATTGGCAATTATTTTTTTTCTTCTACTTCGTATAGCATCCAGAATATAATTAGTGATTACGACTATTATACACAACAAAATCAGCTATAGAAAATTACAGTGGAAATCAAATACTACAGCACATTGCATGAGAACCTACTCAGCTGCATTATCAGTGTGAAGTGTTCCCCTACTACTCACAGTTGATGATACCAAGAACATGTTTATTTTTTTAAGGTATACAATTGTGTGTAGTACATAATGAATTTGTCCCTCACTTGAGCAAGGCATACCATCTGCTTTTCAGAATGTTTCTTTCTGCACAGAACTATAATTTTAAAAGGCCACAAATTCTCTATTTCTCAATAAAGAAATTACCACCCCTACAGTAAGTTGATTATAGATTGAATCCATCAACTATGAATATATAAAAATTTATTTACCTGTAGCATTAACACAACTGTCTTTACCACGTTCCATTGAGATTTTCTGCCATCCACTATCACAGTAAATCCTCTAGCTTTACACTTCTCACTAGAAGAAGAAAACATTTAGAGAAAATAATATTAATGAACGGTGTCATATCACAATGACTTTGGGTTTCAACTCTACTGAAAAATAAAAGTACATAGCTTTTTTACTTATAAAAACACTGTCTTGTAAACCTCAAGTTTACACATTTAAAAATAACTTTCAGTTTTAATACTGAAGCATATTAATAGATATCCCAAATAACAGTTTTTCAGTAGTACTGAAGTATATTTCTTAATTCAAGCATTTATTTAAACTTTTATTTAAACTAAAAAGGTTTCATAAATTGTAAACTTCCCAAAATCTTCAGAAAGAGGCTGATCTACAGTTTTGTAAGGAAGAGAAAGGGATGTCAGCTTTTATGAGATTACTTGTGAATTGGTGCAGATTTGAGGATAGAGTTACCCATCACTTGATGCATGTCTAAGTAGGAAGTCATCTAAACATGCTTAAATTTCTTTCCTGAACAAAAAGACTAGAAATTACAGTGCACAAAAAGTCTCTACAGGGACAGAGGCTTTGCATAGGGATCTACAAGAAAGAGTATTTTAGAGTGACATCATCTCTTCTAATAAGGTTCAAACCTGTGTTACTACACAAAAAAAAAATACTACAAACAAAAAAGAGCTAGCTGCAAAGCCAAAAATTTCAAAGGTACTTCTGCTCCAGCACCAAATGGGAAGAAATAGTGAAAGCTTTCTTCACACTCTGTTCATTCCCACAAGGACCTCTGCAATTAATTTCTAACTAAGCTGGCAACAAGGCACTCACAACAATAGCTGGGCAGTGCTTAATGGAGGCAGCAACCTCTATATACCACCAACAGCTGGGAAGCATTACCTTCTCACAGCCAGCACAGCAGCAGCCACATGGAAGCAAGCCTACAATTTCAGCATTATTTACCCCATTAGATACATCTCAGACTGAAATTTTTGTGACCAGTAAAGTTATAAGTAACTAAAAAAACATGGCATTTACATGAGGTAGAAAAGCATTACATAGCCTTTAGCACCCAAATCTGCAATTGCAAAACAAAGCCATGTCTGTGATATCCTTAGTTTACAGAAAAAAAAAAAAGCAGCTTGCACGTAACAGTAAGAATTATGTTTTGTTCCCAGAAATTTAACTATTATTTATTTCACATTTAAGCTGAGCTTAGTCAGGTACATATGGGATTTAAAAAAAGGAGGGGGGAAGGCACCTTACTAGTCTATTTAGGAAAAATAATTGCAAAGTTGGCCACCAATCCATACATCCTTTTGGGGTTTTTTTGGGGTTGTTTTTTTTTTTTTTCTCTGGGATCACATACATGATTTTTCTGGAAGCACTCTGAACATTCATGCTTTATGCATGCAATGTTTAATCAGAATTAACTCAAAAAAGTCACACCACCACTGCTTTCACGAACAAGATGAATAGTGTTACTACAGCATCTTGAGACATGGCTTCCTTAGGTTCACTGGAAACTAGCAGTATGAGCATCTGCTCTTCTCTACTACTAAACCTATTAAAAAAAACCAAAACACACAAAGAAATACGCAAATTCAAATGTGAGATAACCACTTCTGAAAAGTTCAGCCAACACAAACATAAGTGTTTGTATGAAAGTTAAAATAGAAATTAAAAAAAACTACGCTTGGTGATTTGACCCACAATACAGAAAATGTAACAAAGGAAGCAAACTTTAGTATGCACAGACAAGAGCATAACATTGCCTTTTTTTTCCTCTTAGATTCTGAAGAAGCCTCTTCAGAATCCAAGAATTTTAAATAGCACCAAAGAAAGTAGAATTAAACACTAGGAATAAGTTTTCTTAAGTTTTAGGAAAGCTTGAAACACACACACACACTCCCCAAGCAAACACCCCAAAGAAATTTTACCCAAGACACTGTAAGCAGTTATGCCTCTTAAGATTTGGCCACAGCTATCCATAAACACTAGAATGCAAATTTCAAGCAGTTATAGTTACAACGCATGACACGTGAATTAAAAGTCAAACATATTACATTACTTTACATGGAGAACTTGGGAAAAAAAGTAACATTAATGTTTCTTGGATATCTGGGTTAGGGAAAAGATCCCTCCCCACACCCCTCCTTTTTTCCACACACTGTTCAGCAAGTCTTTCCAGAAGAAAAAAGACAAGCACTTAGCCCAAAGAGTCTGCATTTCCCACTAAAAAAAACCCATACAAACAAAAATGACGATTTTTCCATACTGTCACCATAAAAGAGAGGTCATTTTTTCTACAGCTGACAAACAGAACTTAGATGTGTGAACACTGAACTTAGCTTTCAAACAAGTTTCCCAGTTTGTACAAAGAGTACAAATGGGAGTACAAAGAGTACTTTGAATTTTCAGATAGTTATTTTTAGATTAATATATGTAAATACATACATAAGGAATAGACTGCAGAACAATTAATGTCTGCTAAAACAACAATGCCTGCATCTGTTCCATAAATATGGCCAAGTCCTTAAGTCAGTAAGATGACTTGTGCGGACGAACACTTGGGATTTTCATCACTTTACAAAAGACAACAAGCTGTTTGAAAAACCCTAAAACTTCCACAACTAAAATGTTGTGCAATATGCTCCATATACCTGTTCATGTTTTACTTGTAAGCAATCTGAATTTATTCTTTGCTTCTCTCTACCCAGTCAGAACTTTTTAAACCATTTTAACTCAAAAAAATCAGTTAATTGTTTTAAAAACATTTATAGACTGTAATAGGCAAAGTACACTAAACAGTCTTTAGTTATCCATTGTTCCTCTCCTTCCAGAAGACAAATTTAAAGTGATACAAAAGCAAGCATTTCTCTGAGAGGCTTCTTTCCTTTTTAGATCAGTGACACAAGATAACAAAACAAAATTCTGATAAAGATAGATTTCTGGATCTTAAGAAAAAAATGCAGTTAAGTAAGGTAGAACCAAGAACTGTCACTGTAAGCTTGCAGTATTCCATGCACAGAACTTAATCAACAATGACTGTACAGCAAGTTCTAGACATCAGGATCCTCAAGGTGTCACACAGCACATTTAAGCAGTATCTTTATTTGAAACATATGAGTTGCTCACTAACTTCAGTTAAGACTTACTATGTTTTCAGACTCAGTGCACACTTAAGCACTAAAAGCTACAAAAATCAGCAAAGAAAAAGAGAAAAGGAAGGTTTGTTTTTTGTTTTTTTTGTTTGTTTGTTTGTTTAGTTTTTTACTTTGGGCAATGTTAACTTTGCAAGTTTAGAAGTTTCATCAGAATGGCTCATTAGTTTATATAATAATTTAAGTGCCTTGTCATTAAAAAGAAATTACAAAGATATCACAAGAAAGGAGTGAGGAAATATAAAAGATAAAAATTCCTAAAGCCAGATATATAGAATAAAGGACATATGTAAGCCTTAGTAGATATCCCTTAGTTTAGTGGGGTATATATTTCTAACTCAGTCAGACAGCATCACATTTTAAACAAACATTTATTCATTTGGCATTGAAAGGCAAATTAAAAGAAAAGCTAATAAAAAGATTCCTTCCACCACTGAAAAAGAAGGCAACCCTGAGCAGAACGTCTTTGAAATCACCTTGGGATACTCAGTAGGTAGTCTAGTGTGACACTCAGCTCGTCCATACTTGTCTGTTCAAGGCATAATGGAATTGTCAGAATGAGGCCACTTCTTCTGTCCTTCCCTCCTATTTTAGGGAAAAAAGTCATTAGAAGGGTAATGTGATGGCTTTAAGGTAAAAGAAATACTTTGAGTTACATCACAACAGTAATCTTTAGAGTTGCTGTGCAAATCACAACTGACATTTCACCTCTCAGTTGTGAGGATTCATTTACCACACTGATATTTAAGGTATCACCAAGGCTTCAGAGCACAGACCCACATCTGTAGTTGTCATAGTCTTCCCTCTAGTACTTTCAACATAAGCATTATTTTTGCGTAGCCAAATTACACTGTTAAAAAGCATCTCCCAGACCTCCTAGGCTGCCAGCCTGTAAGAAACCTGGTAGGCTTCCAAGGTGAGCATGTTCCCAGCAGCTCTAGCCAGAACACAATACCTCCCAGAACCATTGACTACACAAAGAAGGTTCTTGCACCACACAGGCTGCCCATGGCACATACTCTAAATTGGTAGTTCATTCAAACACATGAAATTTTTAGACTTACAAACACATAATAGTCATCTTGCAATTCAGATAAATATTTGCAATGAGTTGCTTTAATCTTCATATGTGTTTTCAAACCCTTCAGGTAAGAGTTACACAAACAATATCAGCAAATAAAACACTGAAAAAGCTGGTCTCACATTTATACATCCATTATGAGATCCTTTAAGATCAAGTGTTAGGAGATGCTGATGTCTTGCATTTCAATAGACTGTTCTAAAACTGGGACTTGGGTTGGTTTTGACTACACAGGCTCTCAAAAATGTACAGCTCTTAAAGCATGAAGATATTTTTATTTCCTTCTTCTCCCTCTTCCCCACTCCAATTCTCATGCTCTCTGCCATTCAGAAACAGAGAAGAGTGGACAGTCTCTGCTTTAAACTGTGACTTCCATTTGTCCTTTCTTGTATAGCTCCATTCTTTAATTGTTTTGCTTAGAAATAAAGTAATTAAAAAGTGCATTGCTGTTTTCCAGCAATAGTTTTCCCCCAAAAAAGAGAAAGGGAGGGGAGCACAACTATTTCAATGGAGACCTTCTAGCAGCCTTCCAGTATCTAAAGGGGGACTACAGGAAAGATGGGGAGGCACTCTTTATCAGAGAGCATAGTGACAGGATGAGGGGTAACGGTTTTAAATTGGAAGGGGGGAGATTTAGATCAGAAAGAAATTCTTTACTGTGAGGGTGGTGAGACACTGGAACAGGTTGCCCAGAGGGTTATGGATGCCCTTGAAGAGTTCAAGGCCAGGCTGGATGGGGCTTTGAGCAACTTGGTCTAGTGGGAGGTGTCCCTGGCCATGGCAGGGAGCTTGGAACTGGTCTTTAAGGTCCCCTTCAGCTCTAATGATTCTATGAAATTCTATTAACAGAGGAACAGGTTTAATTTCTCAAGTGACTGCAGCAGGCTAAACTAGATTAGCTAAAAATAAAGCAGACTAATATTTATTTATGGCGACAGTTGGCGACAATTTTTGAAGTTGAGAAGCATTCTGCAAGTTATCTACCTACCCTAGAGTGGACAATCAAAACACAAAGAACTAACACAACTACAACAGCAGTGAAAGAAGAAAGATAATGTCATCTATCACTTTCAGTACTCCCTTTTGTTTCTATCTGGCATGGGGAGGACAGAAAGCTACCTTCAACCCAAGATTCAAGGCGTTTTAAATGAATACAATAATAATTCCAACCTTGCCTAAATTAACTACTTGGCAATAATCAAGATGTTGCAATGCATGACTAATTCTGCTTCCATTTGTTTCTATGTTGGAGAAAAAACAGGACTGAAAAGGAAGGAAAAATTTTCAAAAGAAAATCCTGAAAATATTCACTCTCCTTTTCTACAACCACACACACACACAAAAGAAAGGATTATTCTTGGATGTCTGCTAAGTCTTCATTCTTTTATGTATGGACTGAAACTTCATGACATCAGCTTTGTGGGCTGAGTTACAAACTACAGCGAAAACAAGTGCTAAATGCCAAGAGCCATAGCTTGGGTACTAGATTAAAAGTTTCAGAGATCATTTTGAAATATGACAAAGTGCTACCCAACAATACATTTCTGTCAAATATATCCAGCAAATGCAAGTAACCAACCTAAAAATCACATCCAAATTGTGCATGGAAGAACCAACTGAGGAAAACTGAAACCGTACCTGAAAGAAAAGCCAATTTTTTCTTCAGAATGGGTAATATTACTGAAGCTTCCATTCTAGTTCAAGTAATTTTCACAGCTCTGAAACACAAGAAGTTAAAGTTGTCAAGCAGGGAAAACCAATTACAATGTTTCACTAGAATGAGCACTGGCCAAAACACTTTTGTACTCTTCTGAAAGAGGCACGGAACACTATAACCAGAATTCAAGGTATTGTAAAAACTTAAGAAAAAAAATTAGATGCGTTTTTCCATGTAAATCTTTAATTAAAGATTCCTTCCCTCTCATTGCAAAAAGAAAAAAAAAAAGAAGAGTCAAAGAAGAATCTAAACTAGGGCAGGCACTGAAGCAATTTTATATAGAAGTCCTATTTTCCAACCCTATTAAACTACAATTAATTTCCAGTTAGATCATCTGTTTGCTCAATCGTTTAGGTGTAAAATAAGTGTAAATAAAACTGCACTTTTGTATAGCCTGTATCATATTACCAGGAATATAATAATTATTTAAATAAGTTATGCTGCATTTATGTCAGGACACTGCCATTGCCCTGCCATCAGTAGGTCTTCAATAAAGAAGAACATCCAACAGCCAGAATAAGTATGTCTAACCCATAGCTGTAAATGCTTCTGCTCCTGTTGGCTCAGATCTCTGCTTACCCTCATCCCACTTTTATTGCATTATGAACTGCAATTCACTGTGTTTAAGCTTCTGTGTTTCACTGACAAATCAACAGGATGCTTGAACTGCAACCTTCTCTTCCAGCCTACACAAAGTAGCAACGGGCATCTGCTTAGAAGTCTGAGTTCATACCTGCACAAATCAATCCATAATTCTGCCTAGAAATATGCAAATCAAGATATATACCAGTATCCAGTCAAAATAAAAACCTGATTAGAATATTTTTTTTTCTTAAATTCCAGCCACAGGGCTTCAGACTGCAACCTGGAGTTCTCCATCTGGATACTTCAACATTCATTCACACAAATAGAACTTTATCTCCTTGGGAAGCGAGGAGGAAGTGGGGGAAAGTCAGCTGAATCAAAACTATAAATGTTCTAGGGGAAGAAAAAAAAAAAATCGAAAAAAAAGGGAGAACTCCAAATAGGGAGTCTGAGGTAAAACAAAATAGGTATTTCTTCTCATTAAAACAATGAGCTTCATTACAAAAAGGCAGAATGATTATTTTTAATATTAAACAGAAATACCATCAACAACCTTTATTGTCCCTCTCTGTTTACAATGTTCATTCCCATCCCTTATCACAAAATCTCCATATTTAAGTGTCATTTTTGTCAATTTTATGAAGTACACATTTCCCATATTACAGAAGGAAACAAGCAAATTTCAGTTCTTTCAGGAAACTGCATCCAAAACCAGCTTGCACTTCAAACAATTACTCAAATTAGCATCCTATTGAAGCTTCCTGTATGCTTCAGACAAAAAATTTGTAGGTTACTTGCTGCATAAAACACAAAACTCAAGAATGACTCAGGGAGTCATTGTTGTCTCTCAAACACCACACTCAAACCACCTTGTGTAAGCTTTTTACCTTTGTTAGTATTATTTTTTCTTAGTATATGTAACAGGTACCCGGTAACGATTTTTCCCCTTTCCTCCCCTAATTTTAAAATTATTACAAATGGCTCTTTATTATAATCAATGAAGAAAGCCCAAGCCTACACACACACTTCATTATCTTTGTACTTTCAGATGTGAATAAAAGTTTGCATCAACTTATTGACTCTAGGAAGCACGTTTCTTTGCTGTTGTGAAAAGACCTATTTATTTAATATGAAAGCACTGCCTGGCTTTCTGCCACCGCAGTGGCACTGTCCATGGATCAAAATAGTTCTTTTGTTCAGTATTTCCTGGAATCAAAGGAAGCATTCTGTTCATTCAGAGTGGAAGGAGGTGAGTCAGAACAATTTGTTGATAATTTCAAACACCTAGTGTTTGTTCCAGAAACTCCTGAAGTTTTCAATTACCTCTCTTCTGTGAGAGCTTTGATGTCCACTATCTAGAATAAAACTCTCACCAGAGCAGGTTTTAAATCTTCAGGTTTAAAAATAAGGTTTAACATCCTTCTTCATCTTTAACACTCCAGAGAATCTCAGGATGAGCTAAACTAAGTCTTTTTTTAATATTGGAAAGTGAAATAATATCAAGAGAGTTGGCATCTACTTCCCACTGGAGCTATCAAAGGTGTTTTTAAAAAGGTAAACTGCTAAAAAGCAGTTTAAGTATATTTAGATCTGCAAATAAAATTTAAAGTAGTTTTAACTTGTTTGGAGGAAGAAGAAATGACTGGCTCTTAAATTAGCCATCAAGCTCTCAATTTAGAATGAGGAAAGAATGATGTCCTGCTCAATGCCCTACCACTGTTTTGCAAAAAGAAACAGATTCAATGTCTATTCTTCAACAGAAAAAAAAAACCCAAACATTTTCACTCATTAAATAGAAAAAAGCTACAGAAAGACAAGTGCACTGAATAGAACATACTTCACTTGAGGAAAATGAAATACTTCAAGAAGCTACATTTCATCAATTCCAAAACAAAAGACATAAATGTTATATACTCAAATTTTGCATATATGAAACAAGTTAAAGAGGTTACATGTTTGCTGAATTTCAGAAACAGAGTGCTGCATGCCCACCTGCAATTTATTTCACCAATTAAAATACCATATGCCAAATTGTAAAACTTGAGTCTACAGGAAATACACTAAATAAAAGAACTATACTGAAGAACCCCACTGAACTTGTTTAGTATGACCTGGGCTTTCAGGTTTTTAAATCAACACAGAAATCTCCAACAATATATTCTCTTGAAGATTTCCACAGAAAAGTGACAAGATTAAATTCACATGATATTTGTATTTAAAACTTAAATATTGGAAAGGTATTCCAGTGAAATAGAAAACTCTTATAAACTCTCCCCACCAAGCAGAAAATAATACTGCTTGTGGAGAAAATTCTCTTAAATACAAACTTAAATGAAATACAGATACGTTAGGAAGAGGAGACAGTAAACAAATAGTAAAAGAAAAAGCCTACAGAACAGATAAAAATGTAAACAGTATTTCAGGTTGCACTCCAATGTGAAATCAAATCACAAATTAGTAGGGTACACACCATATAATTTCTAGGCTCTGTAAGTTACATTGTTTTACTCAAGAGTTTAAAAATCTAGAAGAATTTTTTTTTTAAAAATCCTAAATAGCCACAAAACCCATACGAAGAACTATGTGTAATTCAGCATAAAAGTGCAAAATTTCTGATGAACGAAGAATATCATCTGCATTTCCTGCTATGCATCTTTAGTATCATCTAACAAAAAAAAAAACGAACTAATGTTCAAATACTGCTTAAAAGTATTTTAAAAGTCAATTAAAAGAGAAAGAGCAGGGGGAGAAGTCGACAGGCTCACACTGACTAGATGACTGGAAGCAACATACACTGAAGTTGTTAGAGAGAAGGTGCCCTGCAAGTAACAGGTGCTTTCTTTCCAAGCAACCCAGTGGGAGCCACTGGTCAAAATACTTAACAATCAAAATGAATTCAGGCTCAATAAGAATTAATATAAACATGTTTACTCATATTCATTACACATGAAACATCTACTTTCTTCATTCCCTCATCACATAATCAAGTAAGACAGCATTGCTGGTCTGTTAAGCACAGGACTAAAAGTTAGGAAAAAAAAAAAAAATCTGTTTTCTATTCCTTACTCTGCTATGAAATATACATATGGCTTTCAGCAAATCATTTATCCCTTTTAGTCTTTATTCAGTCCTTCCATCTATCTCCCTTTTACAAGGGTTTCGTGATGTTTAATTCATTAATGTTTTTGAAGACTTGAAAGATTAGAAGGAACTCCACAGATCTGCCTACAAATAACCAAGAAGCAGATGGGCAGCTACATTCAAAACTGAAGCAGCTTGCAAATCCAGGCACAAACAATGGCACAAATAACAGACATTCTGAAGTATTGCAAAAAGAAAAAAAATAAATAAAAGACTCAATCACATAGGATGAAATTCTTTCAAAAATCAACTTCTGAATTGCAGACCTTCACAATTATCAGCTATGTTCCCTGAAGCAAGCATAAAAGTTTTTTCAGATGTTAACTTCAACCCACAAAGCATTACCCCACGTTTTCCCTGGAACAGCTTAAAAAAAAAGTTCATCTTAAACAGCTTAAAAAAAGTTTCTGTTCCACACAGAATTAAAAACCATATGCAAAACATAGAAAGCTGAATATCAAAATTATCTACGTAGATAATTATTAAACCTTCCCTTAAAGCTGCATTAAAGGATGCCATCTCTCCCACAGCTAAGTGGCACAAAAGCAGAGAAAACACAAAGGTATCTCGCCAGGGCTGATACCCCAGGGTAATTTGAGAAACCCACCAATCCTGCCCAAAAAGTAGAAGGTGGCTGTAAGCATTGTTCAGTTAATGCTGTCTTCAATTAAAAAGCACATGGATCTGGGTTACTCAGCTGGACAGTTTCAAAATACCAACAAAACTGACAGATGATCAGCCTGGGCACTCAAATGCAGTGTTTTCACTCTTTTTACTCAGGCTTGTACTCTTCAATATATTATAAGAAGCACAAATAATTTTTAGCCCATTAGAGCATTAGACCCCATTAAAGCATAAGAAAAGGTAACTCCACATATTTAGATAAAACCAATTCAAGGTTTTTTTTGCTTTTCCCTGATTTTCTTCTTTTTTATTTGCTTTTTGACTAGCCATAAAAACTATCCATAAAAAGGGCATACTGAAGTTTTATATTTTGCCTGCTTTTCAAGTTGTACACAAAGAAATTATACCTGATCTTCCATAACTTGTTAATTCACATTAAAAGATTAAGAAAATAAAACCTACAATCTCAGTTGATCTCATCATTGCATAATAAGTTTGTTTACCTTTAAAGCAAAATGCAACCATACAATGTCAGTTACACTAAACAAATACAGTTAGTTCTTTAACACAATAACTTGACAGCAGATGGATGGACAGATCTAAAACATGCTCTACTTTTACTTAAACCTAGGGTTAACAGTTTGCTAGGTCATGATTGAAAAGCACGCTGTCACAGCCATGCCAAATTTAAGCTTGGAAAAACTCCTTTTTTTCTGCCCGATTTTCACCTGGAGGTTCAAGTCCTATCTCTACACTTTGTCTTTTAACTACAGCTAATAATAAAATTATAAGCTGCCTGTTAACTACTTCCTCTATTTAACCCATCTTCCGTATTTATTTCCCACCCTTTTAGTCCCCTTCAACATTCTGCGGAAAGTGAAATAAAAGATGAGTGGCAAAAAGAAGTGATGAGCAATATAAAGAATAGTGATCCACCAAACGGAGAACAAGTGAGTAAGAGAGGTTATGCCATCTGAGAAGAAAAAGACATTGAGCTGGTAAGTTTTAACTTTGATCTCAGTCAACTATTCATTTCACAGAATAAGTGAAGCTTTCCCTCTGACACTTCCTCGTAATGATGCTACAACACACGGCATATAAAATGCTACCTTGCTGGAGTTTTCTACCCTTTCCAGCCCCAGGCCAAACCAATGTTAAGTTACAGCAGTTTTCAGGCTTCTTTTTAAGTTACAGGTTTGGGATGCATCCCCACATTTTCTTTTCTGCCACATTTACTGATAGAGAGAACTATGTTTACTTTCCTGCAGAACATCATAACTTGCCCCTGCAGGATGCGATAGGCAACAGAAGACTATGATCTATCTTATACCTCCTCTTGCAACGGGCAGCCAAAATAGCAGAAGTTGCAGTCATCTGGTATAGTCCCAACACATTCACAGCATCAAGTGACCACAGAACACATGTAAAATGCAATCTGGGAGGTTGCTTCTTCCATCATTTTCTATACAGCAATAGGGCAACTGAAATGCTATGTTCAAAGCATGGCACAGACGTTTTCTCTTCCTCACCACACTTCCTTAAGACCCCTAAAAAAATTATCTCAGGTCTGGCTCTTAAAACTTTACTTAGACACAATGTGAAAATAAGACAGAAATCACAACAACAAATTATGCCACAGAAACAGTCTGAGTCGCATGTTAGGGAAAAAAAATAATTATCAGTGAATAGTAGAATACAATTACAGATTCCTCTTCTAGCTCCCTCTACTAAAAAACAAACAAACAAAAAAAAAAACAAAAAACCCCCCAAAATCCCACACAAATAAGTCATGAAAGCTCCCAAGAATGAACTGGGGAAAATGAGTACCCTATCACTGGTTCTTTAAGAAACTGTCTAAAACCAGTTCATGATGAAAAATCACAAAGAGCTCTTATGCCTTTGGTACTTCATGGAACTAATGAAGACAGCACGAAGAAAGAGACTGGACAATTCCAGGCCAAGTCAAAAGACAAACAGCTGCACTGATGAACGCAACTGTTGGCAGCCTGGAGCAAATGAAAAATTACTTTCCTCTGGGGTGCAAGATTAGAACTTCTTGTGCCTTTTATAACATTTATATAAGAAAACAACCTTCATAACAATACACATACTTGGCAATGGTTACAACCGCGTGTGGCTCAGGCCCTCGGAATCACTTCTCAGTCCAGTACAGTGACACTACAACAGAATGGAAGCAAAAAGAAATGCTTTTCTGAACCAAAAGCCATAGAGTGGTGGGGAGCGTGAAAAGGGAAGGCATTGCTTGAGAGGAAAATTATGGTGGGTTGTATAGACATAAGCATAGCAGACACAAAATCAGTCATCCTCTTTAGGTGGAGAGCACTGACCCAAGTTGAGAAGAAAAATGAGAGGCTAATAAGAAGACTGTTTACAGATTTCTAAAACTCTGGGTTTGAAACCCAACCAGAAAAAGTTCCCAGCTCAAGAGCAAGATTTCACGTGGGCCTTGAAATATCCTGAACAATTTACTCTGTGGTTTGTTGGTGTTTCACAAAAAGTTATGGCGGTGGCTTCCCATCCCCCTTCACTGCACAACACACAAGAAAGACACAAAAACAATAAAAGTCCCTTCATAAGGAATAAGTAATTTGAGAACTTTGCTAATCGCAATCAAACATGAAAGTAGAAGATGCTGAAATATGCTAGATCTGGAACATAAATACTTTGTTCATTCACATTTTTAAGTTTCAAAATATTTTAAAATTACACAAATTCATTCATGCTATAGAAAATAAAAAATTATCTATGCTGCTCTCGAATTACCATATGCAAGAGAAATAAATCTTTAACTTGCACGGATGTCTTCAGTTTTTCTACTCATGTTAAAAATTCTGAACATTTCAGCTGCAAACCACAAACCAAATGGGTCACAGCAACCACCTGCAGTTAACCACAGCACCTCTCCCGTGCCCTCAAAATAAAACATGTAACATTCCGCTATCATAAATAAATGGTCACGTGCTTCACAGAATATAAAAGTCTCCAAAGTGCTACCTGGAGAATCTTGCATAGATGTAACACATACATTTGCACCGATATAATTTTCTGGGGCAAAACTAGAATATACCATGACAGAAATAGCAAACGCTACACTAGCGGAGAGAAAATGGACAACACACATTGATGGCACACTCACCAGAAAGAAACCATTGCTTTTACCTACACCTAAAAGTAGATAAGCCAGGGTATCTTTCACCTACATATTACGTGTCCATCCTTACCCTTTCCCTCAAGAAGGGACATTTATCTTCTCAAGTTCAGCCATACATACCATTTAGTGACCAAAACATCAGGTTACAACAAATCCATTTACCTTACTCTTCCAACACTCCCTCCCTCTGTCCTCCTCCCCCCCCCCACCTTACTGGGTCTAGTCAACATTTAT
This sequence comes from Scolopax mira, assembly GCA_004320125.1. NCBI lineage: Eukaryota > Metazoa > Chordata > Aves > Charadriiformes > Scolopacidae > Scolopax > Scolopax mira. Next base: position 51,186 of record BJBW01002001.1, read on the forward strand.
TTTTCATTATATCTCTCCAAGAATACATCTCAAACTCAACTCTGTCAACACCAGAGGAGTTTAGCTTGGCTCTGAATTCTCACATGCCTACTCTATCTCCCTTGAATCATTGCAAAGCCCTAAGCCATACCTTCATCTCCTCTTAACTATTGTAATTTGCTCCTTAATGGTTTCTTTATGTCCCAGCGTTCCAAACTTCAGCTTGTCCAAAATGCAGCAGCTCATCTTCTCACCTAGAAACAGGAAAACAACACTCCATATTGATTTTCACTTGCTTCCTTGTTGAGCTTAGAGTTTACCATAGGGATATCCTCACTTCAAACTCTCTCACTTATTTAGTCTAAAGAGTAAAAAGCTTTGCCAGTGTATTTTTCTATCTGCTTACTCAAGGTGCTCAAATATTTCATTTCTCTTCTATGCAGAAGCTTTACTACTCCATAGGAACAGCAACAACCTACCTCAATACTTTCAAAACTTCTTTCCTTACAGTCACCCACAACCACAGCTCCACCTTTAAATTAGAATTCACATATCTCCAGTCTTATGCTTAAACACCCTCTAAGACATTTGCAAACAGTACTCTGTGAGACACTGTAACACACGCCACACAATTTTATAGCGCCAAGTGCCATAAGTCAAACTATGTAATATAACTTCAGTATCAAAAGTTTTTTGCTATAGCACCTTTTTAAAGATTTTACAAAGTCACAAGACAAAAATTAAGTAAAGTTTATGTAAAGTTAAAGTAAAGCCATGAGTTACAGCCTACATAAGTTTGTGCAAAACCAACTGCAAAGATATGGTTCTATGCAGTGTATTCATCAGTATCAAAGCGCTGTAACAACCGAATCATTACATGAAAATTTTAAATATTTTATTTTGGAAGAAATTCATCCTACTTACCATTGGCACAGGAACACAGTTAGGCATACAAGTTTGAGCTCTAGATCCCAGATTCTGCAAATTTAAATGAAAAGAGTATTTGACCATATTTTTAGATGTTAATACGCAATCTAAAACTTTATTTCCTTGGAGGCTGAAAATAGGGTTTATTACAAAGGTACATGAAAGGGGAGTCAACATTTCCATTATATATCCACAAATACTTGTAAGCTAAGCATTCAAGTTGAGTTGGACAGTAGGGATCCTATATTTTCTACCAAAACATATGGTAGACATCAACATTGTTTATAATTAGCAGCCAATGCTCCTGAGGCAGCACCGGAAGCAGTGGAAAAGTAACAAGAACCAGAATCCTTGTAGTATGCTTTCAGCCAGAAGTAATCTACACAGTTTTAGGCAAAATCAAAAATAGAACAGTGCTAGTGGTTTTTTTGTGAAAAGAGAAAGAAGGTATTCCTACAAAGTAAGGTAATCATTGCTCTAAAAATTAAAAAGGCAAATTATAACTTGAATTTAAAAAAAAATATATAAGTTGTCCCTATTTGTATTAGAAGGCACAGAATTAAGAGATCACACAGAATTAAGCATCAAACATAAAACTTCAACAAATGCTTTAAGACTTGCATGAAACCTTGCAATTGAACAAATTCCATCCACACCAAAGCCCCAAAACTCCATCAGTATACACTGTGTTACAGGTGAAGCCAAAATGCCAAACACATTTCATAGGTTTTACAGTTACTTAGATGCAGCAGTCATTACAGTAATTTCTCAAGATGAGATGTTTTAAATTTAAAAAGAGCTTACAGTACCGGTATTTTTCTAGTCAGACAAATACACTAGTAGCAGCCTCAAAAAGATGGAGAGAAGGCAAGAGAACACACCCATAGATCAGGAATAAGACTATGAATATTAAGTGCTCAAAAGAGGTTGAATGGAGACACAGTTGAAGTCCTACAACATCCTTTGTTACCCATACAAGACCTTACGGTAGGCTTTGCCTACTTTATCAGAGGCTACCTATTGAAAGTGTTCTATATTTTCACAACCACTCATAGTCATTGGCAAATAAAGATGTTCCTCTTCATACTCTATTCTTAAGGACTTTTGATAGTTACATAGCACTGTATTAAAGCTTACCATCAATGTATCTGGTACCTTCCAGAAACACCTCCAGTTCCCCTACCACTCCCAAGCAGAAGCTAACTGAAACTGAGTTGAATTTCACACAACTCCTTTATTTTGCTGCTCGAAAATAACAACACTATGTACATTTCCCCTGTTTATGTAAACCCATTTAGAATTATAGCCTATAACTCCAGGAGACATCACAGCACCATTTCTAGTAAGAAATTTAAAAATACATGTATTTCCTTCTCTTAACTTTTGTTTCCAGGGAAACTGATGTTACAGGCCACCTAGACGGCAAATAAAATGTAAGCATGCTACTTTAGGAAAAACAGTTGGCTGAGGTGATTTTACAAGATTTTTCAAGTAGTAACCTGCAATGTAAAGAACTGTGCAAAATCCTGAAATCCATTACTAAATAACATTGTAATTACCACCTGTTTTGGTGGAGAGTTTTGGGGGCTTTTTTTTTTTTTCCCTTGACAGACCAAAGCATGCTAAGCACTTTACCAGCAAGCAGTTAGGCCCCTCTGGCCAAGCTTCAGTTCTACTCTGCAGTCCACACCTTTCCCCTTTTCTCCTCCTTAAGTTTCTGCTTGGTACAGACAATGGGACTAGGACTATAAAAACCCACACTCAGAAAAATTATAACCCTTATCAGCATGGAGGTTCATCACCATCACTGTTCCTATAACAGTGTGCATTATTTATTATACACCAAATCTTAGAAGACTCTGTCACAGAATGAGGAAAAGGGAGAAAAACCCAGTTCTTCCTCATCACAGTGTATTTTAAGGTGTGAACTAAGTCAACATCCAATTGTTAGGACAATGCAGACACTACAATACTAAAAACACAGAGGGCCAGTATTTCCTTTGGGATGAAGAAAGATGAAAGAAAGACTCACAAAAGCATCTACTAATATCCATCCATGAAAGCCTTACCAATTTTGCTCATTAAAAAAATTACAAAGACTCAAAAAACAAAGAGGCATTCTTCACTAATTGGTGAGAGCGTACTCTTGCTTCCCACACTCGTTCAAATCCTTTAAGAAAAAGGGTGCTTTAGAGCATCTCCTTCCTACAACTGCCAGGCCAAAAAGCTCTGTTAGGGAGCAGCAAGGGATACTACAGTTATGGGGGGAAAGGCAAATTGCTAGACAATGGACCTGTCAAAAAATCAAAGAAATGGCAACCATGGCTCTGAGCAACCACTGCTTCAGCAATGAATCATCTTCCCTACCAGGCAGCACTTCCAGAAAGCCAGGAGCGCCCGACGCCGAGGCAGTGACACGGCCGTGACTCGTCCCCACCAGCCGGCCACCCGCACTGACCAGCGGCCACGCACCGGGGAAAACCCCGCGACAAACCGAGCGAATCGGCGAGGTGGGCAGCCGGCTTCCCTTGCCCGAAGCCCTCTCCTACCTTCCTTCCCAAGCCTGCCGGGACACCGGTGGGCCCCGGCGGGAGGGGGGCCGCCGCCCTCCCACCGCCCGCACAAAGGCAGGCCCCGCCAGCGGCGGCGGCGGCCACTCAAGAGCCATCCCCCCCTCCCCGCCACCACCGCGGCCACGTATGTAGCGGCGGCACGAACAATACCCAAACCTGTTGCGCGGGTCCCCCCGGGCTGTACCGACCTGCCGTGCCCCCGGCCCGGGGACAACGAGCAGCACCCACAAAGGGACAGGGAAAAGGTGGAAGGGCGGGTGGGGGGGAGATCCGCAGCTAGCCGCCAGGTACCCTGCTAGCCTGCCCGCTAGGGAGCCAGCCGCGGGCAGGCGGCCCCAACCGGGGAGACCGGGCTGTTCTGCCGCAAGGCCGGACCACCGCCGCCCCCCAGGAAGGCCGGGAGTCGGCCAACAGAGCGGGGCGCCCCGCAGGTCCAACGCCGCCGCCCGGGGAACAAAGCGCGGCCAGGCCGCAGGGCCTGCGCTGCACCCGGGGCCGCTGGGCCGCCCCCTCAGCAAGGCTGCGGCGAGGAAAGAGCCCCTCCGGACGCGGCTACTCACCCGGCTCCAGCGCTCCAGGTGCCCAGGCTGTGCGGATCGCGGGCGGGCGGGCGGGCAGGCGGACGCGGGGCGGAGTCTCGGACCCGCCCGCTCCAGCCAGGCTGCGGCGGCCGCCCTCAGCCGCCTCGTACCGCCTCGGTGGCCCGCCGGCAGCCCCCGGGGACGGGGGCGGGCTCCGACCCCTCCTCCGTCGGCAAGGAGACGGCGAGCACCGGGCGTTACCGGGCCCGCCCCCGCTCCGCTGCTCTTTCCTCAGACCCTTTCCTCCGCCTGCGGGGCGCGGAGCCCGCGGTATCGCTCGCCCCTCCCGGCGGAGCCGCCGCGGCAGCTGCGCGGGAGCCGGGCCGGTCGAGGGGCGGCCCCACCCCGCCGGGAGACAATGGGCCGCCGCCGCCGTCCCGCTAGGGGGTGCCGAGCGCTGCGCCCCGCAGGCCGCGGCCCCGGCAGGCCCGGCCGCGCCAGCTCCCCTTCCCGCCGCCCCGGCCTCCTGTCAGGAGCCGAGGGGCCGTTGGGAATAACCCGGCGTGAGACAGGCCGGAGCCCGAACGACTCCCGAAATTATCGCGCTAGCAGGAGTCGTGCGTGGCGATTTGGCGGATATATATGCGCGAGTGTTGAATGCAAGTCCGATTGATCGCAGGTGAGAGGGAACTGGTCGTTGACACCTCGGGCAGGTGTTGGCTTCCACCTGTGGCCCTTTGCTATCGGTCACCGCGCAGCCGACGTGTGCTGTGTTTCCCCACAGATTGCAACCTGTCATCTGTCCAGGCTCCCGGGCAAACATCCTGAAACGCTGTCATGCCAAGGCTGAAATAATACAAGAAAAAATGTGGAAAGAAATACCACGGAGAAAGCCAGCCAGGACACTTGTCTTACTTTCAGTCTTAACTGGCCTGGGTAAAGTTGCTGTCAGTCTTAAATCTGCTGCTGAACACATAATTTCTAGGCTACATAATGACTCCTAAAAAATGAATTGGCTTCTGCAAACTCTATATTAAGAGTTATCCTGCTCTTGTTATTTGCAGAATGACTGTATATTGTTTGCTATATCTTATATTCCATATAGAAGAACCATCACCCATAGGTTTGGCTTCTCCCCTTAAAATACAGTTTGCTAAACTGCCACTGTTCCCTTCCCAGTGGCTGCCAGTTCAGCATGAGCTGTAGGAATCGCCCTCAGAGCACGTCTGTGGTACTGACCTCATCCCTGGCCTCCACTGACTCAGAAAGCTGTCCTCCTCAGCAGCACTACTCATTGAACATGCAAGAGCCAGAGATAAAGAATTGTCATTAAAATGTTCAGAGGAGGCCTGTCAACCTTGAGAACATACCTTCTCTGTCTCTTCTCTGTCAGGTCTTTCCTGAAAGAAAACTAGAAACAGCAACAGCAAAGCAAGTGGAAGAGCAAAAAACTTCGCTAACAACCTTTAGAAATAAACAGAGATAAGCAATCTTTGTCGGTTTCACACTTAAAGTAATTGGTGTAGAGAACCATGTACATTATTTTGTACTTCTTAAAGAAGAAAATTTTTAAAATATTTAAACTTTGTGCACTAATGGCTTAAGAATGCACCAGATATAACCTTTAGGTCACTCTTCTACACTTATGCTTCTTTCTTGTGTTCTTCTTGTCAGAAGGTAAGACAACAGAAAGAGGCTTACGCTATTCATCAACATTTGCTTAAGATCCCACGGGCTGGATCTTTGTAATCTCTGGCTGAAGGACAAATATTATTTCAGAACACAGAATAAGGACGGGACTCTCAGCACTGATGTTCAGCATAAGTGAAAACCCAATGGAAGTCACTGACACACGTATCTTTTATCTATAAGAGGAGCAAAACTAAAATCAACAGAGGGAAAACTACAGCTGATTGCCATACCAAGTTTTTCTTTGTCATTTCACACTTCTAAAAGCCTCCGCAGTGCAGACATTAGATTCTGTGTACCATTCCTATTACAAGCCTACACAATAAATGAAAATATTTCTATTTATGACAAGGTTGTGCACTTTGGTTTGGCATGTGTATCTCAAACTTTTCAGGAGGCTCAGACTTTTCTGCATATACTCTGCTGAGTGTTTGCCAGGACAGAATCTGAGATGGTTAATTTTGTTTAAGGTCATACCGGCTGTTTGGAGTTGTAGTTAATTGCCTTCACAAACTACCAGTAAAAAGAAATCACAGTCCATTCTTGTATCAAGGATCCATGTGATTAAAACGGGCCTTAATATATGCTATTATTCTCCAGCAGCCATGCCAGATTTACTCAAATACAAATAAAAGTAAATAGGCTGAAAACATCCTGAGCTTTGGGCGCTGTGCTGCGTGCCAGCACAAGAGAGCCTTTGTTACAGGCAGAGCAGAGCCCTCACAATGGAATTACAGCTTCCAGCTTCAGTTGCTGCACTTCCAGAAAAGTCAGCCTTCAGAGAAAAACAAACCAAACCCCCCACACACTTCTAGTGGCCACCAGATCATCACCCTGTCACTGGTCCCAGGTTCCACAAGGTGTGACAGTGACCATCCTGTGCAGCACCCCATGGGTCTGCTCTGCATCTTCGGTCTTGCTCCACTTGCCAGTGGGTCCAGGGAGTCACTGTCAGGGAAACCCCCCACCTGGAGTGATTTACTCTGCTGCCTTGCTTGTTATTTGCTGCCACATCTCCGCACAACAGAGAGGCAATTGTTTTCACCTGTAGTACAAAACTGAGTGTGAATAGTTAAATCAGTGTAAGGCAGCACTACGCAGCCTAAGTGGCTAGAGATGTAACTTGCAGACCTTTGCAATTCATGAATATACTGAATAGACAGTAAATAAGCAAATAACTACGTGCAGTGGGGTTAGTGTACTCTGGCAGTGATGAATTGTAAATAAAAACTGGAGAATGCTTTGTATAATCATAACAAGATGGTATCATGGTATTGACGGGTAAGCAGCAGAGGCAACTACTACTTTAAAGCCTTATGCGTTTGTCATACAGCCAGATTCGTGTTGGCAAAACAGTAGGAAAAGTCCCTTCTATGTTGATAAACAGTATTAGGAGGTTTGGGAAGTGGAAGTGACAGAAAAATATAAGCATTCGGTGCACATTCAAAACACCACAGAAACAAACAAAAGATCTGCAACAGTACTCCGTATGTGAGCTACCATTCACTGGCTTCTGAAGATAACCACATTCACCTGCTATTTGCATAAAAATTTGAAATACCCTTTTGAACACAAATGCTAGTTTTTAATCCTGAACCGAGGAGAGACTGTTTCTTCTGAAACAAGCAGCAACAAAGCCTTAAATTGTGCTCTTAACAGAATCTGAAACTCGAGTCCCAAAGAGCCCAAACCCGTGAGACTGCATTTACTGATTAGCACAAGCTGAAAACCTGGCCTTCTGCGGAGGCAGTGCCTAGCAGGTTTTGAAGGATATATGCTTTATTAAATTTCATACATTTGTTGTATAAAACAATCTTTTAAATAGCTATCTTATGTTAACAATAATTTTGAAGTTCTTCAGTTAAATTATTTTTTAAAAAAAGAGAAAGCCGTTGTTTTATAAAGGTCTTTGCATGAGTGACATGTCTATAATGAGAAACAACAGTATGAATCTTTGCAAGCTTCTGAAGAAACTGGGGGGGGGGGGGGTGTTCATATGCTTCTTAGTGCTCACATAGAAACAATAAAGCATAATCTGATCCCATCATATCCTTCCAAATAGAGGCTGTTGGATTGTATGTCCTGCAGCGAGCTCTACAGTGACTTTTATTACCTTTTTAATTACTTTTTTATTTTCTATAAAATACAATCTTCATAACTTGTTCTTTCCTTCTTACTGAGGAAGTCAGGCTTTCTTGTAAAAAAATAAAATAAAATAGAAGCCTAAAGGCTGCATTGCCTGAGTAGCAACCTGAGAAGTGTTTAATGGAAAAATACTATCTGTGGTCAGTATCTTGCTGCCCAAGTTTCTTAAACATGAACATGGTTTCCTCACAAATTTATTTAATCTTGTGAAGGAGAAATGGTTTCTGGCTGCAGTAGACCCCAATTGTCCATAATCCAGGGGAATGCCTTCCTTTCTACACAGGAGATCTATCCACCAGGTCTGGCCTGGGTCTTATGTGCAATAACAAGGCTGTGGATCTTGATCCTGTCTCTGAAGCTTCAGTCAGAAGGTACATGACAGCAGAATGGAGATGGGCATGTCTCAGGTCATGTCTGTGGCTGCAGGGGAAGGAGATGAGAACCAGCTTGCCTGTCACATTAGGTGCTTGTGCCATACCACTGAGCAGGTTTGGTGGGGTGTCAACAGCACACTGTATCACCGGGTGGCTTGATCTGACCAGGGCTTACTGCTCTGGTGCTTGCTGAAGAAAAGGAGCAATTGTGCTTACCACACTAGTTATCATTTTGAGCGATTCCTATACAAAGCACCTAATGTTCTGCTGGAGCCATACTTGCAGCTCCATGCTGCATTCTTCTGCTTGCATCAAAAAAAGAAAGAACAGAGATTATTCTGATCAGGCTTGGTTACTTACTGTCTCCCTGCAACCTGCTCACTCTTTTGTTAACCTGTAGAATAAGCTGCGTTCAGTATCACCACCATTTTTGCTTGCATTAGATTTACATTCCATATTTCCATCTTGAAAATGGACTATTTGCAGGTGCAGTGAAAAGTTAACAGCTTAAAGAAGGTTAGATGGTAATTTATGTCAGTGATCAAGAAACAGGTTACTTCATGCGGTCTTAGAAAAGGGAAAAACAAAGATGGCTTTACACTGTTTGTGTGCATTCACTGAATTTGGATATTCTAGATTCTAGCGCAGTTCTAACCAGGAAGCGTTAATGAGCATGCTCAAGAAAAACTTCTGTAGGTTTTTTCTGGGGGTCAGAATGGTGATCATTTGGAGAAAGAATAAATTGAAGAGAATTTCCCAGTAACATTTTTTTTCCTGTAGCATCTAAATAGTAAATCTTTCTATGTTAAAGAAAGTTATGGATTTTAAATACATTCTTTGTATAGGTCCCTCTTCATATGGCCTAGATTTCTAACTTTACAAACAGCAGCTGTCTTCCAGGGTATATACTAACAATAATCACAATCATCGTTAGCAACAGTGAATTGAAAGAGGCTAAGAAATATGTGCTATTTTTAGAGGCAACAAGCTAGAGCTCTTCACTCTCAGAGAAAAGCCATTTTTAGGAGTAAGTGGCTAAGCTGGTTAAAATTCGCCACTGGTTCTGCTAGTCTATGGATGTCCTTAAAGATTCATGACTTTATTATGTTTATTAAGCATTTAGGAGCATTAAACTGTAAACTTTGGTGTAGAAGAGTGCTTATTTTATAGAGATTGTGTTATTCGGTGTTCAGTTAGTGTTCACCCTGCATGTCAGAAATCCTCATCCAGAAAGATGGAATTTCGTGGCTAAAGCCCCAACTAATTTACCAAATAAATTTATTACATCTGTAATTATAGTTAAAAAATAAAATATTTTTGAACATGTGGAGGTAATTTCTCATTGCTTTACCAAAACTGTTGTTTACAAACTTTAATGAATTTTGAAAGAGTAGTCTCAAATATAATTGATTTGGTTTATCCTTAACTTTAAAATATTTCTGAAACCTTAGTCAGAATGGACAAGATTTTCAAACATATCCAAAAGCCCTTGGAGCCCTGGGACATGTTTCTAATCCACAGAGGTGTTTTAAAATCCCATGCATTGGTCCTGGCTTTGTTGTTGTTTTGCATAATTCATAAGTATTTTGTAAACATCTTCCTATATCAGTTTTCTGCACACATACAGCAGAAGTCATTGGCAATCAGGCTGCAAGGCCTACCTCATTCATGGAGGTCACACACATTACAAATAGGTTGTAAAGTCATTTAGGCCACCTTGAGAATGAACGACTATTTAAGTGGAATATGAATAATACTGTCTAATCCAAAGTGCTGATGCTTTTCTAGTCTGAGGTCGTGAGCTTTTTGTCTTTACAGTATTTGGTGTTATACAACAACTGAAATTTGGATGTAACTGCTGAGTACTAAATTAGGTACTTGGCACGTTGTCTTCTAGTACATGAACATAATTTCAGAACAGCTCATACTGAGAGATAGGAAAAAAATAGGGCAGAGATGAGGAAAATCACACAACAACTTTTACTTAATAAGGTAATACTGAAAATCTTTCATAAAAGCAAATATTGTTGAAGAATGTTATTATGCACTATCTGTATGCAACAAAATTTTACAAAACATGAAAATTTAGATTTCTATATGAAAAAAAAAAGATAACACACCCCCCCCCCCCCCCCCCCCCCCACTTACAGACTCATAGCATATTTTGCTTCAGCAAGCGAACATTTCTGAAGAAAAGATCATTAAAAAACACCTCATAGTCTCTTCCTGTGAACCAGTGAGCAGGTTAAAAACCTTATGTACTATGAATTAAGCTTTCAGTAGTGTAAACTATAAGGAAACTTACCAGGTGCATAGAGGTAAAAGTAAAGGAATCTCAGGAAGCACAGCCAGGGACAGCTAAAGCAAAATGTGTGCAACTCCACTGTTAGGGCATGGCAGCAGTAGAAAACATTTCTGTACTTGGATAGGTAAGAAATTTAAAATCAGTCATTTTGATTGTATACAGGTCGATTTCTTCTACTGTAACAAATGTTCATGAGTGCCTTATTGCTTCAATAGTATCTTTCTTGTCATGGTAATAAAGGTATTTAAATCTACTTCATTTTTCAGCACTAAGAGCTGAAGTTTAGCTATTTCTCAATATTTAACTGGCTTAGCCTCAGAGAGGCAGGATTTGGGTGGATTCCCCCACAGTTTGGTGCTGGGTTGGCAGCAGCCAACTCTCAACTGTCACGACAGCCTGTCTGTACCTACCCATCAAATCTCTCCAGTCTGTGTGGTTTGTAGATCCTTTTACGGTGAGCTATTCAAGCTGTTGCATTTGTTCTCAGACTCTACAGAAAAGGAACAGCTATTTGCCACATCATACTCTTGCATCTTTCAGAAAAACTGTGGTGGTTCTATTCCTTTTCAGGTTTTATAATGTTGTGTTTTGAACTGGAGGAGGAAGCAAAATTTGTGCTTAATGAAATGGCCATCTGGAGTAAGGGCTTTTCAAGCTCTTCCAGTGTACTTCTCTAGTGGATGTGTTGCTTGATAAGAGTTTGATACTATTTCTACACAGGCTCATATTTCAGGATTTTTGAAACACTTTTTTAAACTGAATCAGAAGTATATGTGGAATGTTGACATATTTGAAACAACACAATAAATGCAGAGCTGTGCAATTGTTTTGTTTAAGCATTGTGCAAGGACTGTGCTAGTTTCACATGATTTTATGAAATAATTGGTTTTCATTCATTCTTCTCCTAAACCCTTTTTCATAACTGACTGTTGCTATCTTTCATACTTTAACCATAAGTAAAACATGTATGTTCTCTACTTACAATCAGCAACTGGAACCAGTTAGCTGTTTTATCCTGAAAGCAAATATTTTGCTTATAATTTGCTGCCCTGTATTTATGAATGTCTGTATGATAAGAATCTGGAATAAAATAGGGAAAAAAACCCCAATAAAACAACTGTAGAAAGCTAGAATTCTTAAGGCTGGCAAGAAACATTTAAGTTTTCCATATCTTGACATTGCAGCAAATTGTCCTAAAGAACCTTCCTGCTTAAAATTCATGACCACACTAAGCGTGCGTAGTCAGAAGCAGCACGCTTTTAAACCTTCCTTAGGATAAACGGGATCCATCTGTTTCCATTGGCTTCTGTACCATCCAGGCCATCTCTTACCCCTTCACAGAAACATGTTCCTATGCCCATCGGTTGTTGTCACCAGTGCTAGTGCCAGCTTGTCCCCTAGAGCTTCCTCAATATCTTCTCTAGTTCAAGTGAAGCCCTTTTCTGAACTCCAAACTTGCTGGCCTGTTTACTGCCTAGAGTTTATCACTTCAGTGTCCTGCCATGAGGGAAGTAAACAGCCTCCTCAGCTTTGCCTTCTGCTAACAATAGAAACTTTGTTATGCTTTTCTCTGTTTTGGTTTCCTCCCTCCTCTAAACATGTTTTGGGTTTAGCTCAAAATTCTCTCACTGCACCCACGCTGCCTATCTACCCGTCCCTCTGTTGCTTGGAACGTGTCTCTCCATCCTCCCACCTGCAGCAGGCTCTCCTCTGTGGCTGGTCATCTCAGGCCACTCTGATAAGCCCTAGTGTCATTTGCTCCTGCCCCTCTTGCCACTGCCTTTGCATGGTGCATTTTAATTCCTGCAGCTACACATTGAACCAGGCCGGAGAAAACTAAAATAAAAAATAGCTTCTTTCCCACCCCCTCAGATTGATTCAGTCAGCACTTTCACCAAATGAAGTATTATTCAAACTCTACCTTGAGTTAAAAGGTAAATCCCTCCTGCTAAGTAACATGTGCCCTTCCCTCTGGCCAGACCTCTGTGCCTTTCCCTAGTATCCATCCTTGACCCCAGGAGTCCCATCTTCAAACATTTTTCTGTCACCCGACAAATTTGAATAACCAGGGTTTTCTGACCAGCCATTGTGCCATTCTTCAAATGGCTTCCACTTGAGTGGAACCAGCAAACTTCAAGGCCCCTCCAATATTCCAGTTTTTGAACACGTGTCACAACCTCTGGCAGCACACAGCAGATTACACATTTGCTGTGACATTTAGTTATACAGAAATGTTTTGAGATCAATCACAATTTGTAAGCTGTGCAGAGATTCCCCAGGCAGTTACATATTACTTCTTCTTTCATTCTTTTTAATTTTCAACTCTGTAAGAAATTAAACCATTTTTGATAGAATGGGAAGAAAAGCTTTTTCATAATTCTTGTTCCAGTCCTGCTAAGCCTCATAAGCATAATTAGTTCTCTTGTATTTATAATTCAAGGTGACTACTCACATATATGAAGTTGCTTGTTTGAGTAAAATATCTGCAGAATTAGACTTATTTTTTTTCTGTACTGGCGTGCAAATTTTCTAATGGGGTCTGTACAGGTAGCCACTACTGACAAGAAGCCCTGTTCATTTCAAACAGTTCTGTAGCTCCCCTGGCAGATTGTGATCTGGACTTTAGATCACCTATAAACCAGGTAAGTATATGAGCAATATAAAAGATTTGAAATCAGATTTCTAATGGCTAGAAGTCTTTGGAATAGCACAGTCACCTTTAGCTGCATGAAATATGAGTCCAACTGGCAAACCTGCCTTTGGTTGTCTGCGTTCTGTAAAGCAGACATTAGAGGCCAGACCCGAATCGCTCTTAGCAAAGGCAGTTCACTTCCCAGAGCCAGTGTAGGGAATACTCCCCAGATCATGCCTGAAAGTGCACAGTTTCATTGTTTCTCTCATGGAGCAGATTACAGATATGCATTTTTAAATATTTGCAGTAGCTGATCAGTAGACAAGCAGAACAGAAAAGGAACAAAACCCCGAAGTCTTTCTGTTGTTGTAGTTGGTAAGTAAAACATTGTAATTGAACTTAATCTAGATTATTCCTTAAAATTTTCATCCTTGAATAGATTTCAAATTTTTCTATTCTGCATATTCATTAATATCCTTATTTTTGCCAGTGGCTGCCATGCATTTTTTTCAGTTACCTTTTTAGGCTTCCCTGGCAGAGCATGCCTTCAAAAGTCATTAATAAACTACCGTATCCTGAGTGCTGAGCTGCAGCACAACCTTTTAAAAATACAATCCACATTTCTAATTTCAGGTTTAAATGCAAAAGGAAAGATTTTTCCCTTTGCTTTGCAAAAATCCCTTTAAGACTCTCCGTTTAAGGAATCAAAAATAAATTTTATAATGTGCAAAATGCTTACTGTTTGTTGCAGTAAAAGCATTGTAATTTTTAAATATGATCATATTCTCATTTTCATTTATTTTATTAACAATAAACACCAGCAATAATAAATTTTATATATCTAATAGTTAAATATAACAAGGTTACATCCAATCATAAGGAAACTAAACAACCTAATAGAGGCTTATGATTATTTTTATAATATTAAATCAATAAATAAGCTGTGCTTATTGGTAATGGAAACAGGGCGCATGCCATTATTTTTCAAACAATTATCATACTTCCTTTTAAAATTCTATTTACACATAACAAAGCAGAACACGCATTTGCTTGCCAACAAATTTTGCATCTATTTTACTGAGAAAGGAAATTATTTCACAGTGGTTTTGAAAGCTTAGACATCTGTAAGCCATTCCAATGAAAATTTTTATTGATCTAGAGGTTTTCAGTTGTTCAGAAAAAGCAGGAGGCTGCAAAAACATTAGCAGAGGAGGAAAGGGAAACAGCAGTTGTGACCACATAATTTATGAACTTTGTAATAAAATAAGCCCGATATTGGCTCGACTTTCATTTTGACATTTCTTTAAAAAAGCTGTAAATGACAGCACTGCGGAGGCATCATGAAGGTTTTGGGTTTTTTTTTAAAGAAGACTAAAAAATAAGTAGCTTTCCAGTAGGGAAGCTGCAGTGGCAGAATCCTGTGCACAGGAGAGAGGAAGGGGGGCTAATCAGCTTCATGTTGTACGCTCACATCCCTGGTAGAGCAGCAAAGCGATAATCCTTTCCTGTGCAGCGCAGGAAGATATCACTTTCAATCTGGACCTCAATATGAGAAGTGTAATGACAATTCAGAGCCTGGCGCTGATAATTAGGAAGCTAGAGGGACTGATTTATGAGGAAATGGCATTGATTAAAATTTGCATTTAGAGCGCTTTCTTACAGAGGATCACAACTGCTGTATTAGTGCAAAAGCAAGTGTTAATGGGCTGCTGTACTCCCATGGCCTCCGGTACTCAGCAGCTTTTCTGAGCAGGTGTTTAACAAAGCCAGGGCCTGCTGAACACCCTTGTGCTAAATACTCCACAAGGAAGTGGTAGGGATATAGCTGAAGCAATAGACACGTTACTTTTATTTGTGAAAACACTCAGACAGCCACTTCCCTTTGTTTCCAGGCAGGTGCCCCTGATTTAAACAGCTCAAAGGCATAAATAAAGTGAGCGGAGTGAAGGGTCATTAGGATTGTATAGACACTACTGGTAATTCAGCAAACTGCCTACCTTGGAACCTCTAACAGAAAAAAAAAACAAAACAAGCTCTCTGCCACTACTTCTCCCAAAACCTCAGCCAAAGAAAATTACATAAACTTTGACTGGCATAGCAATAGATGAAAGCATGCAGAGAGAAAGAAGTTATGGAGGGGTTTGAGTGAAACCAGAGGGAATTGCAATTCAAACGGTAGTTACATCAGCCACTGGCTGCAAAATCACATCCACCAACTGAAGGTACATGATGCAACCAAAAAAAAGAATATTGCGGAAAGGGGAGATGCAGGTATGTGATAGATATAAGATATATCCACACCCACAAAATGAGGACTGAAAGCCACAGACAACTTTCCGTGATTTTACCAAAAAACTATGGAGAGACCTGAAGAAGATCCATAGACATAGACATGATTTGGGAGCCCTAATAGTGTCACCATAACACTAAGTACACTAATTAACCACCAGAACATTTTTTTTTCTTAAAAAAAAAAAAAAAAAAAAAAAAAAAAGGAGGGGGGCAGGGGGAGATTAATTCATTTTGGGAGCAGCCAGGTTTCTGGCAGATTTATGGTGTACACGTCCTGCTCCCATGGTTCCTCCTGCCCTTGCTCTTCTCCCCCACCAGTAAATACCTGTAGTTCCTTCCTGTGTGCCTGCCTTTGTTATGAAGAGAGTTGTAGTAAGAAAGTTAAGGCTACGGGGAGTGGAGAATGAATGGCAGTGCCAGGAATCATAGAATCATCTGGGCCGGAAGGGACCTTCAAAGGTCTTCTTCAAAGGACCCCCCTGCAGTGAGTGGGGACACCCCCAACTAGACCAGGTTGCCCAGGGCCTTGTTGAGCCTCACCTTGAATGTCTCCAGGGAAGGGACCTCAACCACCTCCCTGGGCAACCTGTTCCAATGCTCCACCACCCTCATTGTAAGGAGCTTATTCCTAATATCCAATCTAAATCTGCTTTTCTTCAGTTTAAACCCATTGCCCCTTGTCCTGTCACTGCAGGCCTTTGTAAACAGACTCTCACCAGCCTTCCTGTAGCCCCCCTCAGATACTGGAAGGCCGCTATTAGGTCTCCCTGGAGCCTCCTCTTCTCCAGCCTGAACAGCCCCAGCTCCCTCAGCCTGTCCTCATAGCAGAGGTGCTCCAACCCCCTAACCATTTTTGTGGCCTCCTCTGGACTGGCTCCATCAGGTCCATATCCTTCTTATATTGAGGGCACCAGACCTGCACACAGTGCTCCAGGTGAGGTCTCACCAG